>JAFVLL020041319.1:0-34781 GCA_021397915.2 Tor tambroides | reverse complement strand
TGTCATATTTAGCTCTGCTCATTTGTTGTGTGGTAAATTTATGTTGTACTGCTGCAGTACCACAGCATTACCACAGGACATTTTTGTAAGGGTTTACCCCATTTTAACATGGATTTCTATGGAGACCGGAAGATGAGAGCACCCAAACGTAAGTTAGAATCCATCATGGCGACACTCATTAGTTACTCACGAAAAAGGTGGATATAGACTGAACAATACACATTGTGCATGATGTCACCATTTTCAAGACAATAGCAGTAATTTTCCAAAACTTGCACTTTGAAACACGTTTCCAAAAGTTTGGATTTTTAGGCTCCTAAAACACTGTTGTCTTGTAAGTGAACGGCCAAAACATAAAAAGTTGAAAATGGTTTTGTAACTGAATGTACATCTATGGGATCGTTTACAGACAGCACATACGGTGTTCAGCTAATAAAGATCCTCATCGCAGGCCAGCAGTAGAATTTGCAGATTTAGTTTCAGTTGACTGTTTATGTTCTCTGTGTTGAGAAACCGCTTCAGACGATTCAGTATATGTATGCAGGGAACTGAACAAATCATTCAAAGTGATTCACGAACCAATTCAGGCTTGTTGTTCAAGGTCTTGAATAGAATCGACTCAAAAGAGTGATTCATTAGCGAACGGGGCATAGTTCATGCCCCAGATATAAGAGACAGTGTGCTTGGAATAAATGATCCATTTCTTAATTTTATGCAGTAGGCCTACATGTTAAGTAACGAGAGGAGTGTCGCCCAGTGTAGCGAAGTAAAAGTACAGTTTTTTCATTAGAAATGTAAATGTGCTTCATTAGGTTACTATCCACCTCTGCTACTTACAACTTCTTTTTTGCAGCATTGAATAATATAGCCAGTCACAGACACATCTGTTGATTTCATGAATGCAATGGCCAATTGGACATGTTTACGTTAGTCGCTCACTGTTTAAAACACAGAATTCAGAATTCTACACTCTCGCGAATCCTCTTAAAGTGTAGATGCGATGCAAATAAGAGATGAACTGTGCAGTGTAGAGCTCATTGATTGTAACGGAACTTCATGAGATCGCGATAAGCTAAAATGAGTGACATCTATAATCCATAGGCTATAATCCATTAAGAATTTGATAAGAATCCATAACCATTTATCCAATATTGTCATTTGCCATTGTCTAGCGTTTACTACTTAAGTTAACTGAGTGAGCTGCTGTGACTGAATGGAGAAGGGGACTAATTAGCACATTCATGCAAATTCTGTCAATACATTCGTTTGCTGATGCCAAATTTTACGTCACCCATATTGTGCCCGTGACACAAGCAAATGCTTTAAATGTGTAACAAAACATCAATTTAAAATAATTTTATCTTCACACCAGAGAGCTCTAGAGAAATGTGTCAAATAATTTTAAAAAGAAAATAAAATTTACTGGGAAGACATAGATCTACATCCACAATTATAAATTGTGCATCTGTGTTTTAATTTTCTTTCAAACTGAACTTCATTTTCTTAATCTTTCTGTCATGACAGTTCAATTTTAACATCCTGTGTGGCATGTGGCAAATTCAGTTTTTCAGACTTATGAACTGAAACATGTTTTAGACTTATGAAGCTCTAGAAAAGGTTTATCAGCCCTTCGTCATGTGGGGATCTTGGCTGGATTTGTGGATGACTTCATTCTCAGATGACATTATGAGAGGAACAGAATGGGGTTTGCATCACCTCTGTCTTGTTTTGGAGATTAGATTGGATGGTGGGACACCAACTGTTCTGCTTGTGACTCCAATTAAGCAGCAGTTGTTCAGTTCAGGACATCAGGGTGACCAGTGGGATCTGAAGGCTTTGTCTGAATGACACCACCAGTTTCATGTATTACACCTCCTCTGTTGAGAAATGATATGTGCACATCCATTTCAAGTTATACTGCATGTGTAGCAAGCTTAGGAAAAAAAAAGCTGTATAGAAATGTACCTTTTATTCATTTTTACCCATCGAACAATGGACAAAAAACCTTGTTTTGGTGCTGCATAAATGAGTGATGCATTTGCCTTTTTATAAAACTTGTAGATTTCATGTCTGTAAAAATAGAAAAAAAAAAAAGACAAGATTATTTAGTATGGCAGAAAAAAAAAACATGCAGTGACACAGATCATGTGAAGCACATCCAAAATTTGCTTCAATGAAAAAAAAAAAAAAAAGTACTTAAATGTACTTGTAAAATGTACTTGCTCGTGTGTGATTGCTTATAATAGCTACATTATCGAATGGTTAAAGCATAAAACTCTATGTTGCTTACAGAGGAACATTGTTTTGTTGATTTGTAATTATTTTGCTTGGATTCTGCGTGAATGAATCTGATGCTTTGAGGACTAACATATATCCATGGTTATTATCTTATCAGTGAGATATTATTTACAGAAATATGGGAAATGGCTCAAACAATGATATATGACAAAGGCAACCAGATGTTATATTGTAAGGTGATTCACATTACTGTCCATTATAATGATTGTATTATTTGTTGTTTCTCTCTTGCTCTTTTTTAGTGGATCATTCTCCAAAAGGGGGCTTTGCATTTAAGTTGGCACTTTAGCTGTTCCAAAGTGACAGATTATTTTTTGCAAATGCATTAATGGATTATACTTCAATGTGTTTTTTTTTCTTTTCGACTCCAGGCGATCAGATATCAGCCTAGAGACTGACGTATGAAGGATTATCATGTTATTTTCTTTTGAACATCCTGCCCTGAGTCCAAACGTTGCATGTTATTAGTATAAATTACTCTTTAAGACTCAACTGGAATAAGTCGTTCAACTCTCTTTTTATTGTCAATGACAAGATTAAAGTATTTTTGAAAATAGCAACACATACTCACAAGACCCGGAACTGGACTGGAATTGGGTTATAAAAAATATAAAGAATTACATGACATTTGAACAACAGCACGTAACAGCCATGTATGGAGCATGACTTGGACATTCCACTAGGCCTACATATCTTTAAAAAATGAAGATGAAATAAGATGAGGTGATCATTTTTGGGTGAACTAATGGCCATTATGAGTCATTAGGCTAATATAAGAGATAAATGTCAGTACTGCAATCAATCAATCAATCAATCAAACAATTTCAATATGTGGAGCATAGCTTGGATATTCTGCTACATATCTTTAAAAATCATACAGATGATATAAGATGAGTTGACATGATTGTGAATAACTGATGACAGATTTATCCTTTTTGGGGGAACTAATGGCCAATATGAGTCAATTTATGTTTAATATAAGAGATATATGTCAGAACTGCAATCAATCAGTGAATCAAATTTATTTGCTGTTTTTGTCTAAAAAATGCTTAAATCAAGATTTACTTGAGAAGAAAAAAAATGACTGAACATATTATGTTTATGGCAATAAATGAATGAAAACCTATGGAAGCATATGTGTAGCTAAATTCAATTTGAAATGTAATATACAAAATGGCAATGCAATATGTAAAATGGCAATGTATTTCTGTATTTAAATTGACATTTTCCCATACATATGCGCAACATTTAGTGCAAAATGAAAATGAAAATTCAGTTATAGAATTTAAATTTCCAGTTTTCTACACTAGTTTTAAAATGAAAATTAAAAACATATTTTAAAGCTTTATAAGTTGCAAAATTAAAATGAAAATGTATTACCCAACTTGATTAGATATATGTTTAACATGTCCAAGCAAAAACGGTAGCAAAATGATTATTTAAATGCTGTTTTTCCTAAATGCAATTGCATTTTCATTAAATACCCCACGATGAATATAGTTTAAGTCATTGTGGATTTGAAAATGCATTCCGAGCCGAGCACGCTCCCTACCTTTCAATCATCACATCAAGGCGGGGCTCGGCAACATGCCACAGCCAGGGTAAAAATCACGGGCATCAATCGCGGTGTCCCATGGATGTAAACAGTGAGAGATGTTGTGGCAGGCGTGTGAAGTTCAGGTGCCACGGAACACGTGCTATTTTACGGATTAAAAATAAAAGAGTAATAAAATATAAAGTAAGGTAGTAAATAAGTATAGAATAGCACTGTCTGTTTGCTTATGTGCATAAATCGGAGTGTAAACGGTGAGAGATGTTCAGGCAGGTGAAATGCGTTTGGTTAACGGTGAATATTGTCCTATCGTGCGTCCTGTTGCCAAGCCCCGCCTTGATGTGATGATTGACAGCTAGGGGGCGTGATCGCCTTGTAATGCATTTTCAAATCCACAATGACTTAAACTATATTCATCGCGGGGTATTTAATGAAAATGCAATTGAACCGTCATATATGTAAGTGTCAATGTATTTAAGAAAAATAAAAGTAATTTAAATCACCATTTTGCTACCCTTTTGCTGCACCTTTGGCTCAGAATGCATTCTGAAATTCTCACTGCATTTTGCTACAATTATCACGTGGTATTATGACGAAAATGCAATCCCAAGTGTCCTACCCCTAAGTCTAAATGCATTTAGGAAAAACAGCATTTAAATGATAATTTTGTTACAGTTTTTGCTTGGACAGGTTAAACATATCTAATCAATTTGGGTAATACATTTTAATTTTGCAACTTATAAAGCTTTAAAATATGTTTGTAATTTTCATTTTAAAACTAGTGTAGAAAACTGGAAATTTAAATTCTGTAATTGAATTTTCATTTTCATTTTGCATTAAATGTTGCGCATATGTATGGAAAAATGTAAATTTAAATACAGAAATACATTGCCATTTTACATATTGCATTGCCATTTTGCATATTACATTTCATTTGAATTTAGCTACACATATGCTTCCATAAAACCAACCAATCAATCAATAAAAATTAAGTGATTTTTTTCTTAAAACAAGAAAAAAAAAAGAAAAAAAAAAAAAAATATATATATATATATATATATATATATATATATATATGGTGGGTTAAGAAAAATAATCTTGTTTTTATTTTGAATTAATTTTGTTTTTCTTTATTTTTCCACTAATGGATTTATTTGTTCTTGTTTTAAGGACGAACTTAATTTTGATACATTTTACATTTTGAACAAGGCTTAGTATCCTAAGTAATTGTGCTTATCTTACAATTGTATCTTTTTAATTTAAGAATGTTTAGATATTAGTACTGGAAAAATCAAGACGTTTTCAAAATTTTATTTTGTTCATTTTCCCTTCAAAAAATAATGCTTTTATTGATTGATTGATTGATTGCCTGATTGACTGACTGATGGATTTAAGCTTTAATATACAGTGTACTTCCATCCACTAAGTGACATATTATTATTGTTGTTGTTATTAATTATTAAGCTATTAAAAGGGTCTCAGACCCCAAACAGCGTGTAAGATGAATTAAGATGATGATGTAAAATTATTAAAGTTATGAGCACTGCAAGAAGTTAAGTATCAGTAGAATCAGCCATTCTCCTTCCTTAATATCAGAGTTGTAATTGTATAATCACAGGAAAAACAGATCAATAAAGCCAACACATACAGTTATATTATACAGCTGATATTACCACTAGAACCATCTAATAATTCAGGTCCAATTATTTGATTATGTTTTGATAAGTACTGTGCCATTGATCTGTTTTTGTTTCAGTGTTTTATTCTCTGATTTCAGAGTCAGTATTTATTACAGCAGGTACTGTTGAGAGTTTACCACAGTGAGAAAGGGCAGATTAAGGCACACTGCCATTAAATAATTCATAATGTTACATACAAAATGGCCTTGTGTTTGGTTCTCTAAATTTTGCTGTTGCCTTTCTAAATATTAATTGTCCAGCAGTTGTTTTCTTTCTATCAGTTAGTGCATATTCCTTAAAGGAACATTTACTTGCTCTCAGGCCATCCACCCATTAATGAGTTTATTTCATCATCAGAACAGATTTGAAGAAATAGCATTCCATCACTTGCTCACCACTGGATCATCTCCAGTGAATGGGTGCCGTCAGAATGAGAGCCCAAACGGCTGAATTAAAAAAAAAAACAAAAAAAACATCACAATAATCCACAAGTAATTCACACCACTCCACTCCATCAATTAACATCTTGCGAAGCTAAAAGCTGCGTGTTCGTAAGAAACAAGTCTTTAACTTCAAACTTTTGTTTCTGGCCAAAATATGAGTCCATAATCCATAATAACACTTCCTCCAGTTAAAGTCCATCCCCTGTTGTCCTCTTACATCAAAATCCACCCATATATTTGTTAAGAGCTGTTTTGGACTGTTTTGACTTGTAAACAGTGCTTAATCTGTGCATATTTCTCTCCTGATTCAGTGCAGATACATTTTTCACTCATGTAATGCTACATTTCTCTAGATCTGATGAAGAAACAAACTTGTCTACATCTTAAATGGGTTGAGGATGAGTACATTTTCAGCAAAATTTCATTTTTGGGTGAACTTTTCCTTTAACAAAGAGGTCATAGCATGTAAAGAAACAGAAGAAAACATAAGTAAATTATTGTTGACTATCATACACTTTTACAATAATAAAATTAGAATGAAGTTCATTCAGTTCAATAACATGCTCAGCTTGTCTGAATTTGTTTTGTAATGCATGAACAGCAAGATTATATATATATATATATATATATATATATTTGAAAATTTTATAAAAATTTAATGATGAAACCTTTAAAAATACATACATACTGTACATCCGTTTATCAGTATTTTTGTCTTGTCGGTTTAAAAAAAATCCTTAAAACAAGCTAAATAGTTAAATAATTTTAAGGACTTGCCTTATTTCAGATTTTAAGCATAAACCTTGTTAAATTGTAAACAAGGTAACATAATTGGCCTTAATGACAGTTGTAATATCTGAAAACAAGTCTTAATATGTAACTGTGCTGTATTTTAGGCATGTTTAGCCAGCAGAGCTAAACATTTTTTTTTTTTTTTTTTTTTTTTTACAGTTTATGTAAAATGGATTGCATTTTTATGATGTTTTTGATTAATCCATTAACCATTATTTAGCCTAATAATGCTTAATATAAAGGTGATAATACTTTTTTTTTTTCAGTTTTAACTAGTGCTGTCAATCGATTAAAAAAAATTAACTAATTAATCGCACATTTTTCTAAAATTAATCGCGATTAATTCCACCTAACATTAAAGTTTAAATATACTTTTATATTGGAATTTCACATTCAATCTTCAAATGTACAATGTACTAAAATATTAAAATATTTTTTATACTTCTTTAATGGCATCTTTTTTATGATTGAAGGCCAGCATCACTGATATCAGTACTACTGATGTCTCTATAAAAGTTTTTTTCCCCTGAATATTTAATCATTGACTGTAGCCAGTCAGCATTACAGTATAATTTAGATCTATAAATTTATTATAATTTTATTATAAATTTTATTATAATTTATTAAACTTAACTAATAAATATAAGTGAACTTAAAACAATCATCACATTATAATAAAATGTTATAATAAAATTACATATTTAGCTACTTGTGCCCTTCAGCAGAAATATACAGAAAATGAATACTTACCAAACACTAAATTCTTAATTAAATATAGATGAACCCCTTAAAGCTATAAAAGTTATTGATTTCCTCTTTTTTCTTTTGTTCTTGGATTAATAGACATTACAGCAGCAAGTTATTAACTTATTTGCCTGCTATTGCTTTAAAAGCTGCTGCTGAACGTGACGCGGATCTGACATGCAACTCTCTTTACCTTTTCCCACTTCAGGTCTTAAAGTCTCTGCTAATGAGCGGACGAGTTGAATCGGGTGTTTTAGATGAGGGAGACAGTGCTGGGGTGCCTCAGGACACATTTTTAAAACCATTTCAGAGGCATATTCTTAATCATAGTAGCACTCATAACATATTGCATGCATGCACGCAGTTTTAAGGCAGCTTTAATCGCCTTTTTGGTAACTTCATGCCTTAACTGGCCAGCATAACTAGGACATTGCTGTAGCATTGGTTTCTTTCGCTGTTTGATGAAATGATACAGGCTGCGCGGCACCTTTGTGCGTGTATTTGAAGAGCGCGGCGCTACAGGCTGATATCTTTCCGCTGTTTCGCTTCAAATGCAGGCGGGAACAGAAGCGTGTCAAACGTCTCCCGTTTGATGTGGTCTACATAAAGACGTTCTGCATCTAAATAACAATCCTTTTCAAGTAAAGAGACAGACGCAGCAGTTGCGAATGGGGTGGCCAAACCCTAGCCCCGCCCCTGCGTTAATTGCGTTAAATATTTTTAACGCGTTAATCAGAAAAAATTAATTGCATGCGTTAACGCGCTAATTTTGACACCACTAGTTTTAACCCAAACTGTATAACATGTACTCAGTGACATGGAATTTACTGTAAATGAAGGTTTCCTCTAAAGATCATTCAGCTGACCTGACCGCTGCGACCTGTATCATTCTTCTGTTTTTTCTGGACAAAGGAAAAAAAATGTGGTTTCACCACTGCAATGTGACAAAACTGAGACAAATATTTAACATTGCTTTGGCCCTGTTTAATGGTAGGTAGCAATTTTCTGCTGTCTGCGTGTTCGTTTACACCAAACAAACAGAGAACAAAAGCTCTTGTGGCATTCCACAACAGCTCTGTCTCCACACTCCACACAGATGGTCTGCCATACAAAGGTGGACCACCTCAAAGAACCGAGGAAATAAACTCTCCAACAATTTCATGCAGAATAGCACAAATTCCTGGTCTTTGTGCTTCTCCATCCCGTTCTCGTCTGCATATTTTTTTCCTCTTATAGAGGGGTGCGTGCAAACTGAGTGCCAGTCTTTGTACAGTGATTACTGTAAGTCACACTTTAGATTGTGTTTTACATGATAAAGAACTGCTGAGATATTCTAATAAAGCACATGTGCTTAAGGGCTTAAGCTTGGTATTGTTTTATTGTAATTATAAATATTAACACACACTAAAATAAATAAATAAATTAATAAATGAATGAATGGATGAATGAATGAAATAGTGTAGAAACAATTTTCACCCAGAAATTGCTAGTAACTTTCTCAATTAATTACAAAACAGTTAACACATTTAATTAAATGCGAAGTTTTGAAGAAGAAAGAACGAAATAAAATTTTCTTACAAAATGTACTCCAGTTATCTTTGTTTTATATAAAGAACTGGGAGAAAAAATACAGTGTAATATATGTAATGCATATATATATATATATATATATATATATATATATATATATATATATATATATATATATATTTTTTTGTATGAAAATCTAAAGCAAATGGTTCACTTGAGTATTTCTTGACAAAAGTAAATAGGTAGTTTATTTTGGTTTATTTTCAATCCAACCAATATGATCAAATCTGTTTTTCAGTATTTTTTTTCGAAGATCCTTAAAACAAATTAATATATCTTATATATATATATATATATATATATATATATATATATATTTGCCCTTCAGATTTTAAGCCGTTAAAAGTGTTTTTGCTTAAATCGAGGAAAAAGTAAATAATAAAATAATATAAATAATACAACATCGGTAACAAGTGATCCAGTGTGACTTTGGCCACTTGTACTGAAAACTTTCAAATGAATGAAATGGTTTGAATTGTAGCCACTAGAGGGATGCACGCACACGCACGCACACGCACACACACACACACACACACACACCCAGGGCCGGAGTGGGACTCATTTTCAGGCCTGGAGTTTCATGCCTTAGACCGGCCCACTTTGTTTTTTTTTTTGTTTGTTTTGTTGTGTTTTATATATATATATATATATACTGGCCTTTTAAATTTGGCATACCCTTTCTATTATCCCTTTTTTATCCTATTAGCTATTTTTTGCTTGCATATTTCCAACAACTGGGTTTTTTTATTTTCCTTTTTTTTAAGCAAAGTATTACTGTCAAGGAAGTCAAAAGATAATTACGTCAACGTGGGGTTGTCAATTAACTTCAGAAATGGAAAATAAGGGACAAATGTGATTCTTTATCTTTTTATTCTTTGAAAATATTGATTTTTGTGGTGTATTCTTGTAGAAAATAAGTGTTTATTCTTTAAGAAAATAAGGGACAGAATAAGGGGATGCTCCAAATATTTGTACTGTACCATAATGTAGGCCATGTCTGCCTGCAGTTAAAGATTCCCTATTCTAGAAATATGTAATTGTTTTGCTTAACCTATTTATGTACAATTATTCTAAAAAAAAATTTAATGTCATACAAAAAATGTAAGTGACACCAATATAAATTGTGACGATAAGTGTAGTAATTGGAAAATACTGTTAAATTGCGATAACAAAATTTAAACAACAACTGAAGGTCTATGAAACATCAGCCAATAAAGTATTTTAAACCAATGGCACTTAAAGTTTTTGAACTAAAATATTATTGCAACCATATAGCCTTTGAATGAATGAAAATGCATATTTTGCATATTTATGCATACTATGCACATTTTTAAGTAAGAAAACTTGTGAGTGTCAGGCTGCTTCTGGTGTTTTAATGAGGTCCTGTTTAAATGCCCTTTCACCAAACACGATAACAATAAAGATAACTACATAAAGATATGATATTAAAGTCCACACCAGCGAGCGATATCGTCTATTCTAAGCGCGAGTGCGTCTGCACTTTAAATTCTCGAGCCGTTATAGCAGGATGGATTCTGATTGGCTGTCAGTGTTTTTTATCGTTCATCAGCTGGAAAAAAAAAATCGTTCTGGAACTGATTCCAACGATATCGTTTCTCTGTGCCTTATCGTTATAGTTGTGGTGTGGGCGGCTGCTATTCTTTAATACTGAGAACGTTTTAGAACTAAATCTTTATCGTTACCTTGCTTGGTGTGAACAGGGCTTTAAATAGGCTACCGCGAGAAGTTTTTTTGTTTGTTTGTTTTTGTATTTCCTCTATTTAACAGTAACTTACAATGAAAGAGCGTCTTTCCTCAGGTGGATTGAATGTTTTCTACCTTGCTGGATGTTGGGTTCATGATCAATAAGTTGTTTGCATTTGCCCAAACTGATTTGGCAAAATCAAAACGCGGATGGTGAGTTATTGCCGTTAGCGTGAGTCCCGATCTCTGTGAAAGGCGGGGCAGCAGGGAGTCCGGCTTGGTCTTAAAGCATTCCTCAAACGGCTGAAAAAAAAAAACAAAAAACGGCTACGCAAAAGGAATGATTAATTATCAATTGAGAATTTGTTATTGATATGGTCTAGTGAAAATAATAATAATGAGCTGTGAGAAAATAATAAATAAAAAGGAAATTAGGGCTGCTGTGAGTGCAGGCAGTCTAAGGACAGCATCCATATTTCAACCCAGTGGCGACCGGCCCTAGCGGCGAAAAAACCAGACCGGCCCACCGGGAATCCTCCCGGTGCTCCCGATTAGCCAATCCGGGCCTGCACACACCCCTTCTCAACTCTCGAAACACTATCCAACACTTGGAGGAGCATGTGTGGAAATGCTCCTGCCGTCAGTGCTTTACCTGTGACTTCAGCACAACACGAGAGGAGGATCGGAAGGAGAAAAACTCATGTAGGACTGAAACATGGGCTGGTCTGCTTCCATCACATTCTCACTCTTAAAAGACTGAAGGATCTCCAGCGGAGCTCACAGCATACATGAGGATCCGCGATGCTCTGGACACCTCCGAACCTCCTGCAGACCATCTCAATCACTTCAACTTCTAACGCAAAGACAACTTCAGCACAAACAGCATCTGAATGTGCTCCATCCTCAGATATGACAGCCCGTCATGTTTGGACGTGTTCTGCATTCATGAATTGTTCTTAAACATTGTTTTGCGAGTAGAGAAAGACAGAAGTACAGTGAGTGTGAATGAAGCTCTTTATTCACTGATTACTGATCGAATCAATGAATTAAGCCGCGATCCTGTCAGAAGACTCACTTTAGCCTCCAGAAGGAGTAAAAAGAAAAACTCCAGCGGACAGAACAGCTCGTATAGTGAAATAAAGAGCTTCATGGATTTGTGTATCTGGAACATTCGTCTTTGACAAACGATTGTGAAAGACGAGGAAAAGAAAAGAAAACAACAATAACAAGTGAAAGGACTTTGGAGAGGAAGCGTCCGTGCGCATTTCTCTGGGACATTATCATACCCATCCGCATCCTCATCATCATCATCATCATCCTCATCCTCCTCCTCATCATCATCATCTCTCTTGTGTTGAATAAAATGAAAGTTTGGACTTTTCTCCAGTGTCTCGCCATCCTGCTCGTCCTGTGTGTGGGATCAGACTGCGGGACGGTCCCGAGAAAGACCCGATCCAAACGCGAGCTGGTGAAGATCAGAGAAGCCAAAGTGGTCTTCCCGGGGGCTTGTGCCATCCGGCTGCCCCGGGGCAAGCGCTCACTGCCGGCGCTGGACCGCCGGCTCCCCCGCCAGCGTCGCCGCTCCTCTCCGGCTGAGGATGCGAGCTCCTCTCGGGGAAAAGCCGTTTATTTTACGGGCAGAGGGGACCAGCTGAGACTGAAGCCCGGTGTGGACATACCAAAGGGCAATTTCACCCTCCAGATGTGGGTCAAAGCGGAGGGTGGGCAGCGTTCCCCTACCGTTATAGCTGGTAGGAGCAGATCTATGCATTTTATTTTTGAGTTTGTGAGATGAATGTTGGTGGAAGAGTAATGCATGTGAATGACAAGGCTTGACCAGGTGGCTTTAGCACTGTTAGGATAGTGCATAACTTCCTCGTACCTCTTACAGGTCAATCAGTTCCAATGTCGAATGATTAAGTAATCGCGTACGTCAGCTCGGAGACTCCACGCACACACACTTTGATTCATTTCTGATATTAGCGTTTGGGCTGATATGTCAGGAAAATGATGACTTAATTGATCTAAATGTAGTCTGTCCAAAAGCTTAGGTTTGCTGTTTCAGCTCTGAGCTCAAGAAGAGAGCGAGCGGACCTCTCCCCGAGTCTTTGCGCGTTTGGAGAGGCACCCGGTTTACACGTACGACCCTCGAATCCCCGAAATACCCCAAATCCCCCCCCACCTCCATTCAGCTCGGAGGAAATCACAGGAGAAAAGCTGTTCTGAGATTTACAGACGTCTGAACTGTGGCTACGCACGTTACCAAATCGCATCGCATTGCAATTACAATTGCATTCTTCTCCAGTACCTGCAGGCACCAGAATACACAAATCTGAGTTTGCAAACGCCACCGCAGTTCTGTAGAGGTTGTTTTTTTTCAGTGAGTAAGCATTACAACATCGCTTTCGTTTCCACTTTCTGCCGACAGAGAGCGTAAAAGACACAAGTCGGTCTTTTTTGAAAGTCATGGGCAGAAAAAAAAAAAAATGCTGGCTGCGAGAAGTGTGTTTTTCTACGCAGTCACGCACAACTAGACAGATCGGAGTGAGAATCCACTACTGATGCGGCAGTGGGCATCACTGATTTACGCGTGGCATCTGATGTCAGTGCGCCCTCCTCCAGTAACCCACCACACTGAGATGACATCATCCCTTTCGGGCTTGCAGTGGGTTTGCACTGGACCGAATGCCTGACCAGCATTACGGAGATGAACAGTATAAAATCTCCTCCACACATACCCATCGGATCCATAAATGCATGCATGGTGATGCTGTATATGGATATAATCAATATTTTATACAGTGGGGCCCAGAAATCTGATATCACGTTCAATAATCCTTTTATGTAAATGAGGAATTAAAGTTATGGGAAAAGGTTATGACATGATCACTGCAAGAAAACAAATCTGTAGAAAGTCAGATAATGCCCAACAGAAAATATGCAATGCATAATCCAAACTATGGGTAGAACATCAGTAAATTCCTTCATATTGACACAGTACAGTGTCCTTTATTTTTACAGACTTTTCTGAGAGTGTAGATTGAGATTCTGTGCTAATTTCACTCTTTTCACCGGTCACTTATGAAATAAACAAATCTCTGGCATCAACCATGTGAGATTATATGTACATAAAGTCAGTTTCCTTGCTTCTGCCCAAGACTCACTTTAATTGGAACATTTTCAAATAATGCAGGGATGACATGGACTATCAGGTTTTGAAAAAACTTGAGTTGAGCAAAAGTGAATGATTTCACTCAAAAATTCTGTAATGATTTACCTAAAAGTTTTTTCTTTTCTTTTTTTCCCCATACAACTGAATTCAGTGGGCACCAGTACTGCTAAAGATTCTTTTAAAATATCAGCATTTTTCAAGATATTTGAAGTACCTGTGTCACTGAATATCTGTTGTGTTAGGATATTAAAAAGAAGAAGAAGAAAAAAAATAAAATAAAACAAGAAAAAGTGATTGAAGTGACTCTGGTTTATGTAGTCATGCTTAATCTTTCAAATCTAATTCATGTCTCTAAGAATGAAAACATAAGTCAGTTGTTTTGAGAGAAGCCACTGCTTATTTTCAGCAGTGACATTGTTCTTGTTGTTGTTTTTGCACAGCATTAGCCTTAATGTCGAGACTTGTTTTGTTTTTTTGAGCTATGTCATGTTTTCATTCCATTATGCAGAAGATTTAAGAGCGAGGGATGAAGGAGTATTTGAAGACATTTGATGAAGCAAAAACAAAAAGCTTATCAATGTCCTAATGTCAGTAAATTCAGCACCCTGAACAGCGCTGAGTTTGTGTCTGCAGTATGTAAGATAGATTTGGATGAGTGCTTTATAGACCATCAATATTATTTATGGTCATGACTTGGCAGCTGAAGAAGAAACCAAGACGGATATCATCAGACGGCAAATTAGACATCTTGTTTAGACTGTTGATTTTTAGCTTTGGAAACAGTACAGGGGAAAAAAAACATTATGTTGACTTAGATCAGATGATTAACACTGTCCATCTGGTACAAGAGTGCGTTCAACGCATTAGATTGATGAGAGAGCAAGAAAAAAGTGCTTAGTTGACACTGATCTTCCATGATGATGAGATACAAATTGACTTACACAGCAGATCTGATCTGAGATATACAATGCAAGCTTGACCAGTTAAGTGACTTCGAAGGAAGGACATTTAGGTTCCAAACATGGCTTGACCAAGACAGCATTCTGTACTGTTTTAGTGTGTAAACTTGGGTAAAGTTTTTTTTTTTCCTCCAAATTCCCCAACCTGAGAGAATATAAGTATGCAATTGCTCCTATAGATAATAAAGACTTCTTGTTGGGTGCATAGGATGCATTGTTCAGTTGTACCTATATACTGGTTCATATCATTTTCATACAACATATCCCTTCCTCCTCTACTCTCTTATTTCATTTCCAAAGCAAATGTTGAAGTATTGTTTATTATGCAATTGGCTTTCCCACCTGACACATTTGTTCTCATTTTCGACCACAGGTCTCTTCGACAAATGCTTCTATGCCTCCAGTGATCGTGGATGGTTGTTGGGAATTAAATCTGTGAGTGAACAGGGAAACCGTGACCCACGTTTCTTCTTCTCCCTTAAAACGGATCGAGCACACAAAGTTACCTCCATTCATTCGAATGCCCGCTACTTGCCCAGCCACTGGGCCCATGTAGCTGTGACTTACAATGGCCTCTATATGAAGTTATATGTCAATGGTGCTCAGACAGCTGTTAGCAGGGAACAGTCAGGTGATGTCTTCAGCCCCCTTACTAAAAAGTGTAAGGTAAGTTTAATTATTTAGCATTTCATATTTTAACATTTTGCACAATATTTTGGAGAATTATACAAAATCATTTTTTATTATAATGTATTATTATAATGTATTATTAATATTATTATTATTACTAGTAGTTGTAGTAGTAGTTAAAGGTGAAGTGTGTAATTTCTGTGCTTCTAGGTCAGGGTTGGCCAAACTGTCCTGAATGGCCACTGTCCTGCAAAGTTTAGCTCCAACTTGCCTCAACACACCTACCTGGAAGTTTCTAGTATGCCAAGTAAGACCTTAATTAGCTGGTTCAGGTGATTCAATTGAAGTTGGAGCTAAACACCTCAGGACAGTGGCCCTCCAGGAGCAGGATTGGACACCCCTGCTCTAGGTGAACCAAAAAGACAAACTTCTTGCATGTTTTGTGATGCATTCAAAGTGAAAAAAGTCAAGTGAAGGGCATTAAAACTGCATTCAGGTTTACCTGAAACAAATAAACGCGAAAGTGACAACATTTTATAATGCTGGTTGTTGTACATATCGCTGCTGTTTTTGAGTGCTGCTAAAAAAATTAATGCTTTATCGCATTTATGAAAATTGTACCACCAACACTAAACCTTAACCTAAACCTAATCATTAGTGTTTTCAAAAGCAAACCTGAGATAAAAATGCATTTACAGAAGTAGCCATGCCATTTTATATTGCTTCTTCAAGTATTTGTCTCCTTTTTATTGTGACTCGTGTTTTACAGGAAAGTACCTGAGCACACCACATCGCATTAGTTGAACCAATGATGCTATGTTGCTCAACCCAGGCTCATGAAAATACATGTCTCTATTTACATTCTGCAACACTCTAATTATGTACCTTACTACACGTTTCGTGGCAGTTTTAAAGTGAAATGTCTATAGAGTGGCGCTAAAACACACGTTCAATACGTGGTCGTGGCACGTTTTTATCACGTTGGTACAGGCATGTATTTCTGTGCTTTTATTACGCTTCTTGAGGTACGTATTGCGGCTGTTCAGAATTCAAATATCCGGTGAGTGTCGCTAAAGGTTAATACTCTATCGTGCTGGAAATATCCCCTACACCAAACCCAACACTAAACCTACTCAATAGTGTTAACAAATGTAAAAGTGATATAAAATGCATTTGTTGATGCAGCAGTGATATTTTAACTTCCTTACGTGGATTTGAGCTCTTTTGTCGAACCGTAGTTTCACTGTAGAGTTCGTACCGGAGCTCTTCATCACTCAAGTACAACACCGTATCACGTGAGCTACCGAGCAAACCTACTGAATTAGAAAACTCATGCATATGAAGCTGTATGTGACGACAACGTTCAAAAGGATCAGTTTTCAAATCGCACAGGATGTTAAAATTGTTTTGAAGTCATAGCATAATATTCTGCAATTAATTGTGTGAAAAGGAATAAAAGTTGTCAGAGTTTTCCTGCCTCTAGTGTTCATTTAAACTGGAAACTGCAATTATGGCATTGCAGAAATGTATATAGAGGCACGTATTTCCAATGAGCCTAAGTTGGTTGAGCTGTTTGGGAGGTTCAAACTAATTTTATTGACAGGACCACAATGCAGCCTACCAAATCAACCTATCAAGGGTTAACTTACAGAGCTATCTGCATTTAGTACTGGAAAGTATTTTATCAGAAAAAAAAGTTACACTCTTCACCTTTAAATAGGTTCCAGATCTTACATAATGCATGTACTGTATGCAAATAAAAATAGATAAATGTAATGATCCGATTTGATCTAAAACTCAAGGTGCTGATGGTGGGTGGAAATGCCTTGAATCATAACTACAGAGGCTCCGTAGAGCGTGTTGGTTTGTGGCGACAGGCTCTCTCTCAGAGGCAGATCATGAGGGACATGCATGGACATGAGGACCCTGAGGACCTGGTTGACCTGGTGATCCGCGAGACATTTGAACACCCAGCACGCAAATGGCTGGCTGTGAAGGACGGCAGCTTCCCAATACCAGATGAGGGTCCTCGTGCAGGGTTGGGGTCTTTGGACACTACCCTGGAGCCTCCAGCTTGCGGACAGACAGTGTGCGATAACACAGAAGTGGTGCACAACTACAATCATTTCTGGAGCTTCCGACGCCCCAAAACGGTACGATATCGTGTTGTGAATGTGTTTGACGACTCTCAGCGCAAACCCACAGTCACAGATCAACAGATTCACCTGCAACATCAGCATCTGAATGAAGCCTTTAACATGTACAACATCACCTGGGAGTTGACTGTGCACAATGTGAGCAATTCCTCATTGTATAACCGTCTGGTACTTGCCAACTGTGACATTAGCAAGGTGGGTGATGAGGACTGTGACCCTGAATGCAACCACACCCTGACTGGATTTGATGCTGGTTACTGCAAGCCCAGGACACGATGTCCTGAACATAAACAAGGGAATGGTGTCTGCGATCCAGAATGCAACTGTGAGAACTATGGTTATGATAATGGAGATTGCTGCAACCCCAGCATCACAGATGTTACCAAGACTTGCTTCAATCCAGCTTCTCATTTAAGGTAAGAGTTTAAGATCAGGCAGTATAAATCCGGTAGGCTAAATATTGTTTGTTCTGCAGACTGCATGCATGAATATTTCTGTCAAAAAGATTTCATGTGTTGGGGAAAACATTGAAAAGCATATAGTCAGGAGCTGAGACCTTTCTGTGTGACATTTGCTCCCTGTGTTGTTGTAGATTTTCTTTTGGTGGTCCAGTTTCCCCCACAATCCAAAGACATGCAGCATAAGTAGCATAAAAACTGAAGACACTAAATTGTCTGTAGGTTTGAGTATGAATGTTTGTTAATCCTTTAATGGATTGGCCATCTACAGCCTAAGAATACACTGGACAAGTGGTTTAGAAAATGGATGGATAAATGAATAAAATAATAAAAAGTGAAATAAAGTGTCCATGGTTAAAGGAGGTGTGGTGTCCTTGTGTCCCTAAAAAGTTGTTATACAGGTGCATCTAAAAAAAATAAGAGTATCATGAAAAAGTTCTTTTTTTGTAACTTATTTAAAAAAGTTAAAATTTTATATATTCTAGACTCATTACATGTAAAGTAAAACATTTTAAAAAAATATTTGTTTAAATTGTTATGATTAGAGCTTACAGCTCATGAAAGACAAAAATCCATTATCTCAAAATATTAGAATATTTCCTAAGATCAATCTAGAAAAGGATTTGCAAAACAGAAAAGTTTAAGTTGTTTAAATTATGTTCATTTATGCACTCAATACTTGTTTGGGACTCCTTTAGCACAAAAATGACAGCATCAGTGAGGTGTGGCATGCGATCAGCACTGCTGAGGCACTATTGAGCCTTCAGCTCGTCTATATTGCCAGATCAACTGTTTCTCATCCTTCTCTTGAAAATATCCCATAGATTCTATATGGGGTTCAGGTCAGGCATGTTGGCTGGCCAATCAAGCACAGTAATATCATGGTCAGCAAACCACTTGGAAGTGGTTTTGGCACTGTGGGCAGGTGCTAAAGTCCTGCTTGAAAAAGAAAACAGCATCTCCATAAAGCAGATGGAAGCATAAAGTGCTCCAAAATCACCTGGTAGACAGCTGCATTGACTTTGGACTTGATAAAACACAATGGACCAACACCAGCAGACGTCACGGCACCCAAAATCATCACTGACTTTGGAAACTTCACACTGGACTTCAAGCAGCTTGGATTCTGTGCCTCTCCAGTCTTCCTCCCTACTCCAGACCTTGATTTCCAAATGAAATGCAAAATTTACTTTTATCTGAAAAGAGGACTTTGGACCACTGAGCAACAGTCCAGTTATTTTTCTCCTTAGCCCAGGTAAGATGCTTCTGACATTATTTCTGTTTCAGAAGTGGCTTGACAGCCTTTTGCTGAAGGCGTCTGAGCGTGGTGACTCTTGATGCACTGACTCCAGCTTCAGTCCACTCCTTGTCAAGCTCTCCCAAGTGTTTGAATCGGCTTTGCTTAAGTATTCTCAAGCTTGCGGTCATCCCTGTTGCTTGTGCACCTTTTCCTACCCAATTTCTTCCTTCCAGTCAACTTTGCATTTAAAATGCTTTGATACAGCACTCTGTGAACAGCCACCCCTTTCAGTAATGACCTTCTGTGACTTACCCTCTTTGTGGAGGGTGTCAATGATTGTCTTCTGGACCATTGCCAAGTCAGCAGTCTTCCCCATTATTGTGGTTTCAAAGAACAAGAGATACCTGCAATTTATACTGTAGGGATGGTCATTTTATGAAACTCAAATATAAATATTATAATATTTTGAGATACTGGATTTTTGACTTTCATGAGCTGTAAGCTCTAATTATAAAAATTAAAACAATTTTTTGAATCTAGAACAGTGATACTTCAAACTAATATGAGATTTTCTTCTCGTAGAATTTAGCTCTAACCCTGATCAAACTCACCTATCTGTGATTTTCTAATGATCCTGAAGACACTGATTAGCATGCTCAGGTGTGTTTGATTAGGGTTAGAGCTAAACTCTGCAGGAAAGTGGATCTCGCGAGCCAGATTTGAGTATCACTGATCTAGAATATATGAAAGTTTCACTGAAATAAGTTGTGAAAAAATAACCTTTTCACAATATTCTAATTTTTTGAGATATTAGAAAAAATTCAAAATTTTTTATCATTTAACCATGACAGTGATGTACATTACCAAATAGTAGTTAGGTTTGTTACTATGCCAAATTGTTATAAATTGAACAAAACCTATATATATATATAGTTGGGACTTTACCCACATACACAGAGCACACTTAAACGGGATTTATACTTTCACCTGACTCCGCTCCGCAAGCCTCTGCTGACTGCACATGCACCTTCCCAAATGGACGAGGCTTTTATACTTGTCGCGTTCGCCATTGTACTATTCTTTGAACTTAAAGGGGGCGACGAGGAGTAATTGTTCTCTAAAACCATCAGGAATAAGAAGAATTTGCCGGTACAAGACTTCTCATGTGATGAATGAGTTGATGAATTAAAAATTTATGTACAAACTGAGTAAAATAATCTTAAACTTTTGGGTTTATTTAGCATCAAACAAAAGACCGCTTTAAGCAAATAGTGTATAAATAGTATCTAAATGGATTCTAATTCTATTTTTATACCAAAAATAAAACTTACTTCAATTAAAAAGCCTTGGACAAACTAGAGTATGCAAAAAACTGTGCATTGTTTTCCCTCAAAGCATCAAAAGCACCTGATGGAATCTGAACTTCACATCAAACTCCTTTTGTTTCACACAAACGGCGGCACAGACATGCATGTTTGGCTAGAATCACCCTGAAGTCGTGCATCTTCGGATGCAGAGCTGCACGGAAAGTTACAAAAAATGCCGTGCGCACCGCCACGTGAAATGAGGTCATGCGCACTCAAAGCGAACTTCTGCCAAACACCGCAATGACATCATATTTGCCGCACGCACCCAAACGAACTTGGGGACATGTCGAGTATAAATCAGCCTTTAGTTAAAGCAGTATATACTACATAGCAAGCAAATCTCAACTGATTGTTTATATAATTGCTGTTGCCCAACTCTGAAAGGCTAAATATGGACAATTAGGCATTAGGATATTTTAAATATTATGAATGTCTGTAACGCTGCTTTGAAAAAAAATGTGTTGTGAAAAATAGTATACAAATAAAAGTGACTTGACTTGTGACTGGTCCAGTTAGTGGTGGAGACCGGTGGCCTACACAAGCTCCACTCCTAGTCTGGGTGTGAGGAGCATTAATTTTCATTGGCTTGGCTTCACATTCACCCTAACAGTAACAGTAATCATTCATCGTGTGGGAAATATTACCCAGTCTGCATTCTCATCTTTAGTATATTACCATAAACAGTTTTCAACAATTGGCAGTTTATTTTGTGTCCACTCCGGCTCAAGGATGGCCACTTTCCTACTGTCACAATCATTGCAGGAATGCCCAAAGAAGACAAATATAAATTCCAAAACACAGAGTTTAAAAAAGATCCACACAGAAATCCACAGCAGGTACAGAAACAATACAGCTTCCAAAGACAAGACCGGACACTGAACACAGGAAAAGTTTGAACTTAATACACTGACAAATGAGGTAAATTAATGATACACAGCTGAACAGAACAAACTAATGACATTAGGAACCCTGACAAAACAAAGAGAAGTGGGAAAAGAACAAAGGAAACCATAAAACTAATGAAAACAAACTAAAAGTCCATGAAACAGAAACCTACTAACATATTCATGACATTACACCCCCCCTGGGAATGGTATGTCCTTGCACTTGCACCTTGTGTCCTGCAGGAGGGAGGGTGGGGGCTCTGGAGGAGGACATGGAGCAGGAGGAAGGCTGGGACTGGGAGAAAGAGATGGCAGAAGGAACCAGGGTGGAGATGACAGAGGGAAGAGCCAGGGCGGAGCCAGGAGCAAGAGGAGGAGCCAGGTGGGGACTTAGAGCAGAGCAAGGATAACAGCCCATGGCAGAGTCGACGGAGGGAGGAGCCATGATGGAGGTAAGGCTGACGACACCGGAGACAGACAGCCGAAGAGCCAGGGTGACACCGTTTGTACAGAAGGCCAAGGCAGAGTCGACAGCTCATGCCACTGCGGCGGGGACCCAGAAGACCATGGTGAAGCCAGAATGATTGAGGACCAAGGAGGAGCCGGATGGAAGGAGGAGCTAGATGGAGCCAGAGGGCTGGAGGGACGAGGTGGAATCCTGTAGCGATGGAGGGTCGACGACTGACCAAGGCAGAGCCAGAGGGACGAGGAAGCCCGGTGGAGTCAGTGGGATGACGAGCCACGGCGGAGATGAGTGAGCTAATGAGTGAGTCAATGGGTCGAAGGGCCAAGTTGGAATCCAGGACTCGGAGGCTGGAAGTGGAGACATGGGATCCTCACACCAAGGTGAAGCTGGAAACGGAAAGACCCGAGGCGAGACAAAGCTCCAGGATGGCACTGATTGAGGGTGAGCTGAGGAGTTTGCAGGAACCAGCAGAGACAGGACTGAAGAACTGGCAGGTATGTGGAGAGGAGGCAGGAGAGAGAGGCTGGGAACACAGGAGGCTCAGGAGATTCAGGGCTGGACAGAACCAGCGGGATCACAATTGGCTGGCCTCTGGGTTGGAAGTGGGGCTGGTGATGTCCTCCACTGGACTGATGGTAAAAGGCAACCCGCAGTTCACCAGCACCTACTCCACAAATGTGGCAAAGCTCCCCCAAGGACCTTCTCTGGACAGTTTGGCCTTAGTCGAGGTGCTGAGTCTGACGCAGTAGAGGCAGCTGTCCAGGTAGTAAGTCTGGTATGCCAGATCTAAAAATTCCCCCGTGTGGTCCTTGAGGGAGTGATCCTCTTGCTTCAGGCAGAGGAGCTTGACAGCAGGGATATCCATTTAGAGGAGGGAAAAAAAATGCTGCAAATGAACTATTTTGGTCCGGTCCTCCATCACAATCGTTGCAGGAATGCCTGAAGACGACAGATAAATTCCAAAACACAGAGTTTAATAAAGATCCAGAAATCCACAGCAGGTACAGAAACAACGCAACTTCCAAAGATGAGACTGGACATTGAACACAGAAAAATTTTGAACTTAAATACACTGACAAATGAGGTAAATTAATGATACACAGCTGAAAAGAATGAACTAATGACATTAGTAACCCCGACAACACAAACAGAAGCAGGTAAAGAACAAAGGAAAACGTGAAACTAAAGAAAACAAACCAAAAGTCTAAGAAACAGAAACTAACACATTCGTGACACCTGCATAGAACACACCTGCCGGGAGGTCTCCAGTGATCTTGGAGACCATGATTAGCTGATTCAGGTGTGTTTAATTATGGCTAGAGCTTAACTCTGGAAGGTGGTCCCAAAAGAGGAGGATTGGAAAATCCTGGAATACTATGAAATGGGCAAACATTGTGTCCCGAGTAGCATTTTTATTTCTACAGATTCATAACCACTGCTTCCTCTTGGTATGGATTTATGGAGCTAAACGTTTCTTCCAAATTTCCAGATCTATCTCGACATTTAATTAGCAAAGGATAATTAAAAGTGGGAGGCTGAATAGCATGTATAGATGGTGGCCATGTCTCTCTTGGTCAGGGGTAGCATCCCTGCTCTTGTAGGGCTGCTATTCTGCAGAGTTTAGCTCCAACTGTAATCAAACACACCTGAACATGTTAAGGTCTTCAGGATTACTCTAAAACAACATCCAGGTGTGTTGGAGCAGGCTTGGAACTAAAGTGTGCACAAAGTTAGCCCCCCCACCCCCCTTCTCAAACCTGTCCTGGAGACCCCCACCACTACACATTTTGGATGTCTCCTTCATCTGCCACATCCAATTCAAGTCTTGTAGTCTCTAATAATGAGCTGATGAGTTGAATCAGGTGTGCTAGTTGAGTGAGACATTCGAAATGTACAGAGGCTGGAGGTCTCCAGGACAGATTTGAGAAGGACTGCTATAAGTAATCTGTAAAGGCAACTGTGGATTTTTACTGAGCCTCTCACAACTCTTCAGTTATTGTAGTGGGATATTCTCTTCTAGCTTTTCATAAGCACTTCAAGAAAAATGTTTTTATCAAGGATCCCTCTAGGACAACTGTTACCGCCTGCTGTGTGGCGATTTGCTCAGTTTTAGACACCAGTATTTTTTGCCAAAAGATGAAAAGAGTAAAAGGAAATTGGATTTCTAAGTCTGATTACCTGAGGACATTGGATAGAAAGCACAACATGTTTACAATTCCACCAATGGATAAGGTCTGGTTTAACTTTTGGACTATGAAAGGTAGCTGTGTTAGTTTGTTTCACAAAAATAGGTATAGCCCAAGGACATACGTACTGTAGTAATCCTAAACTATGAGATTTGTTTTATGGGGATTTATTGCCTTAAGAGGTAGTTTTTTGGTGGCTTTTGTTTTAGTTGGGTGGACTGCAAAGTAAAAGCCAACATTTCAAGGAAGCTTATTTGATTCTTGTTTAGACTGGTCACCAAGCAACAGTTTTGTTTTCAAAATGTATTCATAAACGTTTGTTTACAGAAGTGCACGAAGGTTCATGAGAAAAGTTTAAACTCCATGTCGAGAGAAAAGAGTGAATGAATTGATAAGTGAAAACAACCTTGTTACGTCTTTGTTTTGATCTCTATGATTCATCCCAGTATTCCAATATTGTCCTTGAATTTCTTCTGCATGCCTTAATTGAGCTTCTCTTTCAAAGGAAAGCAATGTTTTCTATTAGCCGTTTTGAACGCTTTCCAGGCCGTAGAATCGCATCCAATAGTATTCTTAAAGCTCGTCAAATGACTCCGTGTGCGGGCTATGAGGTGACATCAGTCACGAAAAACACACAGGTGGTTTTTCCCAAATATTAATCCCATCGCAATCATCAAGAGACTGTTTATCACTGGATATCCAATCTAGTAACAGAAATCAACAGTTGGCCAAACCTGAGCTTTCAGTGGAAATATTGCAACTGATGGATGAAAGATGGTTTAGAAAGATTAGAGTGAGAACAGAAGAAGAATTTTCAGATAAGCACCCCAAGTGGTTGTTTATTTTGTTTTGATTATGGGACCTCTAGGGAGACATGCTGATGGCTGCACCGCAAACATTCATCAACATTCCTTCTTAATTGTGGAATTCTGGATGAACACTGTGCTACATGCGTGGCACAGCAATGGCTGTGTGGTCGGACGTTTATTTTTGTAGACCCAGTGTCTGTTACCACTTTGCTTGTTTGGAAATCTAGCTAGCAGGAGACATCGAGTTGGAGTCTGAAAAATGTGAATGATATCAACTTATGTTGTCTTACATGTTTTAGGCACGTGTTGTAAGTTATTTTTCCATGCTTTTTGAAGAATGTATACAATGCCACATTGTTTTTGCAAGCAAACTGCCCATTTATAAAGAGAGATTTGTGTTTTTACCTTCACAAGATCACTGATCAGATCTGATGGTGTATACATTGGACACAGTTGTGGTTAACCCTAAGCCAAAAGTTAAATGCTTGTGTGAATCCACACCATGTACACATGCTGTATGCATTAATTCATGCCTTTCTTTGGATGTCTGCCCGTTTTGGGCACGTTGTTGATGTGCATTAAGAAAAATGTCTGTCATGGCTTTGGTCCAGAGATTAGTCACAGGTGAAAGTCCATACTACATTATCATCTGCCTCTGTCGCGACGCCCATGCGTTTCCCTTGACTATTATGTGTGTTGGGTTAATTGATGAATGGGGTTTCCTGAGCTGTCACATGGGTCACCTCAGGGAGGTCCTTCATCAGGTACTTTACAGTCGTGTGAACTCTAAGTGCCAATGGAGCCCATAAACATAACGGACGTTCATGGTTTTGCCCTAATGGAGTGTTCTGGTGTAAAACGGGCTCTTAGCACATTGAGTTGAAGGAGCTACACGGTCATAAAAGCACCTGTCTCTGGAAAGACACTTATATTTGAACACCTGCTTTGGTCTCCTAGCTTGCTGTTAAAAATGTTAATGCGGACCAGATTGGGGAAAGAGAGAACATGGTTGTAATGGATTCTTGAGAGCGATGTTAACAGTTGCTGGACAGCTTCTTCATTGGCACAGTAGAGAGAGTGCAAATGAAAGATCAAAACTCAATGCTGATTGCTCTTGCAAGCACAGAATTTGCAATCTAGTGATAATTATGGTGATAATTTCATCTTTTAACGTGGAGGGTCAAGAGGCAAGATGTGCATTATCTAAAACAGGACTTTAAGTCTTGAGTATCATTAAGGATCTCAAATCAGTGTCTTTAATCAAAGCTCTGAATTGCAAAAACAAGAACCGTTATTGTGGTAATCACTCTCATAGCAAACACTCATCATTATGCTACATACATAAGAACAGGTAGACACTGACAGACATTCATCTCTTTAACGTAGCATCTCATCTCATTCCAAAGGAGTAGCTATCCTGCAGAACAACTTTGCACTGGGTGGGATTTATATTCATTGGTGTGTCATAATGAGTGTCAAATAAGCAATGTCTGACAAATTAATGAGGCCCACCATTGCTGGAGTCAATAACCTTGTTGGCAGCACTTCATCTTGCAACATGACAGTTGAGCTTCGGGTGACAAGAGTTATCCGAGTACTTATTATGCAAGTACATATTTACTCACCACAGAATATATGAAAAAAATGTATTACAGTAACTTAAAACACATAAGTATTTGTTCTGCTTACATTATAAACATTGTGCTCATTTTCACCATGTGTCTCCATCTCTGGCTTCAGGGCCTATCTGGATGTGAAAGAGCTAAAAGAAATCCTCAAGCTAGATGGTTCCACACACCTCAATATCTTCTTCGCCAATTCCTCAGATGAAGACCTTGCTGGAGTCGCTACCTGGCCATGGGACAAGGAGGCACTGACACATCTAGGTATTGAAAATACTGCATAAACGCAGTCCAGGTCAAGAGTCTGAATTGAGTTCCTGCAGTCATATAAGTCTTACTCTGTCACAACTTGTATCTTTACCTTCTTTCAGTTGTTCCTATTCTCAAGACCCCTGTTTAATTTCTTAGCGGAAGCATAACTGATTCAGTGAAGTGTACGCAATGGAATAGTTTGCAGTCTGTTTTTTTTTTTTTTTTTTTGGACACGTATAGCCTACAGTCTTTTGTCCTGGCTGATTCCAATTGCTTGAGCAGCAGTTGTACTAGTTCTTAAAAGTATTGAATAAGAACATGTCCACACTAAAATGTATTAAATAAGTGGTGTGAAAGTGTTTTTTTGTTGTTGTTTTTTTTTTGCATTATTAACTTGCATTCAATGAGTTATGATCTGTACCAGATGCCAGTGAAAAATTGGATATGATTGAGAGTTTAGCTTTCATTCCACTAATTCTAATTAATAAATAAGAAGCTTGGGTAACAATACACTTATTTAAATTAAATACATTAGTATTTTCAAACTGCATAGTATAATCTACTTATCAACAACAAGTGACAAGAAACAATTCTGAATATTTAATTATATTAATATTTAATAATTAAGTACATTATGATTTAAACTGTATACTTTTCCTCGTCTCTTCTTAGGTGGCATAGTTCTGAATCCATCTTTTTACGGTACATTTGGCCACACTCATACCATGATCCATGAGATTGGTCATAGTCTGGGACTGTACCATGTGTTCAGGGGCATCTCAGAGATCGAGTCCTGCAACGATGCATGTTTAGAGACTGAGCCTTCGCTGGAAACTGGAGATCTGTGTGCCGACACCAATCCCACACCCAAATACAAGTACTGCAGGGACCCTGAGCCTGGCAACGAAACGTGTGGCAACCGCAAATTTGTTCACACACCCTATAATAATTACATGAGTTACGCAGGTAAGAACATATCTATGGAGTCTCTCCTATTTAATATTGATTGGAAAGGACAGTAACACTTTAGTTTAGGGACCAATTCTCACTATTAATTTATTAGCATGCATATTACTGGCATATTGGCTAATTATTAGTACTCTTCGTAGACTAACTAAGGGTTGGTATACAAATTTGTATATTATTGTCACACAATATAATTTGAAATGGTTTGTTTATTTCACTCTTTGTTTAGATTGTAACCATTCTACAATTATAACTGATATTTTTATGATAGACTTTCATGTTTAAATTATGAAACTCTTGGAAATGTAATACATTTTCAACTTTACTTAAATTGTTGCTGTTTTTCGTAACAGTAACTGTTACTCATTTCACCTCAAATTGCCTACTGTCAAAAATAAAAATCATTGATTGATTTCCATGTTGATCTTTGACTTTCTCAACAAGAATGCCTTTTCATGTGCTATGGATTTATCAGGAACTAGATCAAATAACTGAACTTACACTCCATTTTCCCACAGATGACGACTGCACTGATTCCTTTACACTTAACCAGGTGGCTCGCATGCACTGCTACTTGGACCTCATCTACCAGACCTGGCAACCTGACTACCGGCCCCCTCCAGTCCCCATGGCACCCCAAGTGGTAGAACAGGGAGAAGACTCCATTACTGTGGAGTGGTTTCCGCCCATCTCTGGCCACTACTATGACAGGTGAAGTGAGATTGCAATGGCATGTAGCACATACCCTCGGGACTATTTTTACAAATATATGTGGTAAAATCCACATGAGCATTTGAACAGATGCAATCTGATATATGAAAAGTTGTGGAATATAAATGCAGATGTACTGTAGGCAGAGAGGAGACATGTCTAAGCATGTTCTGTTTAGTAAATATTGAAAGAGGAGAAGTCAGAGATATTTTGTAATCGTTTTTTTAAATACAGTGAGAGGATAGATTGGAGGAAGTGCAAAACAACTGAGAATTCTCAGCGTCTGCCAAATCGCTAACACATGGTGTCGATTAATGGTGCACCGGCTGCATCGCAGATACAGTGGAATTATTCACATTGACTTCCAAAGTCATCTTGTTGGCTCTAGAATATCCACATTTCATGACTCAGACCTGTGGAACTTTGTTGGGTTTAGTCTCTGTGTTATTTTGCATCGGTTTTCATTCAGCTGAATGCAGTCAGGGATATTTATTTGTGGGTCTGCAGACAGTACGCGAGGGACCATTATGTGAGAGACAGGTGGAATTCACTGAGGCAAGCGGCAGGGGAATCCCCTTAGAAGGAGCATGTTGAGACATGTTGCTCTCAAACTCTCCACTTGGACCATGTGACATTGTTTACAGTATATCCATATAACATTCTAACACCACAGTCTGGCTGCTTAAGCAGCAACCAGATTTGTCATTGCCCTCTGGCAAAAGTGCTTAATGAGTCATTGGAGCTGATAAGAGAATTCTCACACAAGAGCAGTCTTGGGGAGTAAGGTTTTTAAATAGTGTGACAGAAATATAACTATTTTCAACAGTGTTCAGCAGTTTTTCCTATAACAGCCTATGTTTTCCAACAAGTTGTGGTGTAGTACCAAGTTATTATTTTCAAGGGTTATTAATTACATTTAGTGTAAATTAAATCGTTCAGATTCAATATTATAACTAACTAACTAACTAGATAAATAAATAAATAAAAATCAATTTCTATTAAAAAAGTAGATAATACCAACTACTAACAAAAACATTACATTCAATTATTTTATTTTAAATATGGCAATATTTTAATATATACTGTTGTTGTTTGATTACATAATTTTAAACATGATGAAATTATGTAATCAAACAACTACATTATATACTAAAAATATTTTCATTTTCAAAATAAAAATAATTCAGTGTAATTTTTTTTTTTTTTTTTTTTTTTTTTTTTGGTAGTGCATCTACTTTATTTAATATAAAAGACCCTATAAAATTTATTCAAGTGCAATTTTCTGATTTTTTGGTCTTTACAAATGTGACTTGACTTCATTACACTCAGAGAACTCAATACTATCAACACTTTCTATTTTTGGTATATTTAATAATTTCTCCCACTCTGATATGCTTAACTTTTTTTTCTTTTAAAAAATAAAGCCCCATATTGGCGATTCCGAACTAACTTCCCATCCACTTGAATTTGACGTATCTAAGTTGCATTTTGTCTATCTCTGTTGGTTTCCTAGAGAAGTGGGATCAGTATGTGATAAATGTGCAGAGGGTCACGTCCTCCTGCAGTACGCCTCCAATTCTTCATCTCCGCGCCCCTGCTCCCCGTCTGGCCACTGGAGCCCCAGAGAAGCAGAGGGTGAGTGTTGTCATACCTCCACTATCACATCACTTCTTCTAAACGCACTTGCTTGCCATTGGCTAGTCTTCCACCCAGTCAATGCTTCTTTAGAGAATACTGACTGCATCACAAGCTATTGTGTGTGTCTTGTGTCTAAGATGCAAGTGCCAAAAGGGCCTGAATATTACACATTTTTCAACTATCCCAATATAAAGAATTTGTCATAGAGGTGATTAACTCGTCTACGGTCTGCATTCCGGATAAGTGTGATTTAAACTTAAGCAAAAGCCTTGAGAAAATATTTGTGGTCTGTGCATGTCCCCGGACAGACGCTTGTGTGAATTTCTGGTCCAGCATTCGTAATACTGAACTGTCTCTGCAACCAGAATAGAAAACCTCAATGTCTCTGGCCCATTGAAACTCATTACGAATAGGCCTGTTCGTCTCAGCGGGATGCTTGCTTAGCAGAGCCATACGAGTGTGCAGGCTCTCCTGGTCAGAGGCATGCGGTTGCCAAAGTCTCTTGAGTTCATGACGGCAGCATCCCAAAGGAAATGTTTGTTGTTTGTTGCCATGACGAATTTGCATCTCAAGAGTAAAATTCTTATTTCATATTCTCCTGGTATAGTAGGATATCCAAACCTGTAGACCTATTTCAAATCACATTTTAAATTCTTGTGCTTTCGTACACAGAAAAATGTAGAAATACTGGGATTTTTTCAAAGCAAGCATTCTATGTAAACAGTTCATAAAACCATTTTGCAAAGCAGAAGTTTATAAAAAAAAGACATCTAAATTTGTTGTGCTTATGTTTCATAAATGACATCCAATGACTGTTTTCAGACAGGTCTCTCAAACGTTAAAAAGTCCTGCCCTAAATTTGCACCACTGAGTCACTGTTTCTTTGTGAACCAAGGGATGTTTGTTAGCATGGTCCCATAGTCTTTGTTAATAGATGCCATACCACACACTCTGTAGGCCAAAATAATTTTTTCTGCAATCTTAGCTCTTCCCCGCCTGAATTTTTTAAAAAGTTGCCAGCCACCACCAGCATTTTTGCATTCATGTTTGATCGTGTTATTTTATATGTGCAGCTGCTTACATACACGATCATTTGTTTCTGCTTCTTCTTCACCGTGTTTTGATACAGACATTCAATACTCTTTCAGAAAACGTGCAATAGCGCCTGCTACCATATAACAGTGAAAACACGGAAAAGCCGGAAAATTCCTGTCAGTGGCGGGGAAGCGTTGTCTCTTAAATGATGTAAAATTATGTCAATAGTGGGGAAAGAGTTAAAAGTATAAAGCAGATAGTAGCTAGTGGAGGATTTGAGACTATGTGTGTTCTTGTGGCGCAACAGTGTTTCCATGAGGTAACTGTCATACGACTCCAAAATGATTAGTTACGTGACATTGACAGCTCAGGTGATTGGTCCAAAAATAACTGTGTCCCCGTGCAAATACACTATATTGCCAAAAGTATTGGGTCGCCTCCTTCTAATGAACAGGTTTGACTACTTTAGTCATTTCTATGAGTACAAATCTTAATGTTAAAGCCTATAATGATATTCTAGGAAACTGTGTGCTTCTAATATTATAGCAGCAGTTTGGACAGGACCCTTTTCTATTCTAACATGACAATGCCTCTGTGTATAAGGCAAGGTTCAAAAAGAAAATTATTGATCCAGTCAGTGTGGAAGAACTTGACTGGTCTGCATAAAACCAAGTCCTAATCCCAGTTTAACACCTCTGGTTTGACTGTAAATGCAGACCTTGAGCCAAAAACTCAACTTGTACGACTTGTACATACACTATATAGACAAAAGTATAGGGACACCCCCTTCTTTAGAACAGAAAAATGTACTTCCAAATCTGTGGCAACAACGATGGGAACATGATTCATGTATTTAAAAATTGTATTTCCATCTCTGTTGCAACAGTTTTGGAAGTGTCTAAAATGACTGTACCCATATGTACAAGTCATTGGTGTTTGGTGTTGAGTTTTTGGCTCAAGGTCTGTATTTACAGTCACACCAGAGGTGTTAAACTGGGATTAGGACTTGATTTTATGCAGACCAGTCAAGTTCTTCCACACTGACTGAATCAATAATTTTCTTTTTGAACCTTGCCTTATACACAGAGGCATTGTCATGTTAGAATAGAAAAGGGTCCTGTCCAAACTGTTGCTATAAAATTAGAAGCACACAATTCCCTAGAATATCATTATATGCTTAAACATTAAGAATTGTACTCATGGAAATTACTAAAGTAGTCAAACCTGTTCGTTAGAAGGGGGCGACCTAATACTTTTGGCAATATAGTGTATGTTGGCAAATATGATTATATGGCTTTCTTCAGGTAAGATAGAGCTCCTTGAAACAAAGTGTTGAAACTGAGTGTTTACACCTTTTGGTGAAATCAACCTACAGTTTATAGTTGACTTGATAATTTACAGTGTCTTTGTCCAGTGTAGTAAAGAATGATTTAATTTATATATATTTTAAATGAATCCTCGCCTTGTCAGGGCATTGTGACCCTGGCTCCTCACACTGATCCTGTCAAAGCATCCAGTCTCTCTTGCAACAACTCTTTAATTCTTGGATGAATGAATGCATCCTTAAAATTGGCATTTTTTCATTTACTTTATTTATTTATTTGGCCTTTCAGTATGCCTTATACTTGTTCTCAGTGTATCTGTGAACAGGAAAGTGAACAGTTATAGCTGGCAGTGGGATTTTTTTTTTCCCTTTATAAATAGTCTACACAGCTGTGCTGCTCCAGAATTCACAGACAGCTGCTTTATTAATTATTGTTTGTGAGTGTGGCTGGGATAAAATAGCATTGTGTCAGTTCAACTCACATCTTGAAGGAATGCTCTTGCTCTGCAAATCAAAGCTTTTTGGGTTCTTTTGGGATTTTTGGCCTCGGGATATATGGCATATATATTTTTGTGGTCAAGGTTGTTTCAGAAGCATTACGCTCATTTTTTGGTGCTGTTCGGGAGACGTTGCATTTCCTCACAATTAAAACGCTTCCCACGGTCAGGACGCAGGTCCGTACATGCCTTTTTGGTGAGATAGTGTCTTGCAGTTTTGATTTATACCTCTAGCAGACTCATTATCAATTGGAGCAGTGTTTCCTCTTCAAAGACCTGCTTTGATGATAATGAACTCACGCAGACACTGATGGATACGGGTCAGCGATTGCTGTTAACCTTATTATCAGAGAGCACTTCAATTCAGAACCCATCATTTTCACTAAATGTTCTACAGTTGGAGACAGGCCATTCATAATTTTCTTGATATGGCACTCTCTGTTCAGGCAGCACACACACACACTTAAAAATAAACATACGTGCTCTCTCAAATAAACATTAATACATGCCACACTCTGCACTTGTTGCAGTGTTACGGTGACATGCCTGGGCTTGCCGCTGCTCCAGCGTGTAAACGACTCTCTGTTTTCCCTCTTGGAATGATGCCCTGTTAATCAGTTAGTCCCTTCAACGCGCCCTTCTTACGCCAGTATTCATCCTGCATGACGTGCCCTGAAGACCCCAGCACAGCTGCTTGGCGATCTGTTTGTTTGTGCTTCTCAGCCAGGGATGGCATTTCAGCGTCCGCCCTTTTCTGCCGCGTCTTCCCGATGGCATTGCCACTCCACCTGCCGGCCAAGGAGTTCACAGGGTTTGTGGCTCATGTCCTCAAGACACTCCTGCTGCTCGTATTAGCAGCCTACAAGAGTCGGAGTACCTCCCTCGTAAATCTTTACAGCTAGCAGAATTATAGCAGAAGGAGAAAAAAAGCACAAGAGAAAGTTAGAGGGGGGAAAACAACTGCAGATTGGGGAAACCATACAACCTACTCTTGGCACTTGAAGCCACAGAAAATCGTATGTGGTTTGCAGGCAAAGAATGCAAACCAACAGACTGAAGGGTGGTCAGGCATGCATGCTCAAATTTGCGGGAGACAGAGCGAAACATAAAAAAAAAAAAAGAGTATACCCAGGTCTTAAAACTTAAGTTATTTTCTGAGTAAATTCATTGCCTCTATCACAGTGGCAATGAGGGAGAAATAGGTGCAAAATACAGGTAAAAAAGCAAGCTGGCATGATTGTCTTATTACTCTGACAATGGAATAATGTCCACCTATCAAGTTTGCAATCGGTTTGCAAAATCAAATGAGTGCACTGCAAGGAGTGCATGAACACATATATAAGTTAACAGTAACTTAGTGGCAGCAAATAGTACACTGTAAAAAATGATTGTGATTTTAACGGTGAAAAACTGTGAAAATGCTACAGTAAAAACCTGTTAAATGGTTAACAGTAAGTTCCTGTAAAATTTACAGGGAAAAACCGTAAACTGACATTCCCAGAATTCCCTGCTTTGCATTTCAAATTTTGTTTGAATTTGATGTTTTTTCTTTGAAATAACTGTTTCTTCTTAGTTTTTTTCTTATCAGTTATGTTTATTAGGGTTGT
>JAFVLL020041317.1:0-38720 GCA_021397915.2 Tor tambroides | reverse complement strand
CTGGACGTCGTCTCACAACTGAATCGCAACAGGGAATATATTGAACTACACGTAGCTAAAAGTCAAAGTGACAATTATACATGCAACCCCAGACAACTATAGACATGTACAAACGTATCTGAATGCATTTTTAGGAAATGTTCTGTGTTACATATTTTTACATATTTATGTCGTCCTACCGCGACTATTTTTGGCCAGGGACACGACGTCGCCGTCGGACCAATGTTTGCTGGGAGGCTACGTTCATATATACACTTTCAAACATTTCCACGTGTAGCGTGCCACGGTTGCCAGGTTTTCACAAAAAAACCGGCCCAATTGCTACTCAAAACTAACCCAATCCATTTCGAGGGGGGTCCACCAGTAAAAATCGCATTCTGGGGGTGTAAAATACACGTTTTTTGGAGGGGTTCCCCTGGTAAGATTCGCATTTCAGGGGCTAAATATCACATTTTTGGAGGCAAACCGTGGACTTGGCAACACTGCAGCTTGATGCTTCCTCTGAAGATTGCTTAGATGTGTTCGACTTGAAGCAACGCTGCTTGACCGATCGGTGTGTGTCATCAAAGTACTGCGAGAGCTATAACAGAGCGGACGTCTCCTTATGCTTTCTCTCGCCATACTTTGATGCCATACACCGATCGGTCTTCTAGTCGAACACACCTCTTTCTCGCGTGTTCCATGACAGAATGTAATCGCAACCTCTGCGGTAGAAAAATCGCGTTTTTTCATATCGCGATATTATCGCAAATGCAATTAATCGTTCAGCCCTACATACAACCCTAATGTACAAAACTGACAAGAAAAAAAACTTACCGTTAACCATTTAACAGGCTTTTACTGTAGCATTTTTACAGTCTTTTACATTAACCATTTTTACAGTGTTGTTACAAAATCCAATACAGTAGCCTGAAAAAGTATTTTAAACCTAATTTTTACATACTGTATAAAAATATTTTAATCCGCAAACTGATGATGCTAGATATTTTCTCTGAATTTTTTGAAGGATTTTACAATTACTTTTAACCAGCAGTCTCAAAATCATTTTAGTGGATGCTTAAACAACCTCCCTGTGATTAAATGTCTCTCTAAACGATGTTAAAAACATATACTGTGGCATATGTTAGAATAAACAACAAAAAGGTCTCTTTCCATGGCCTTGCAGTTAGTCCGCTGATCTGTTTATCTGTCTGCCTCTTTGTGTTTCCATCTGTCTGTCATAGTGGCTGGGTCTAATATAATTTTAACGGAAATTAGAACGGAAAGGAAAATGTCACAAGAGGTTTTAGCAGCTATTTTAAGCCTTCCCCCAACAGAGAGTATTCATTTTTCATACAGTAGGTGATTTTTTCAGGACTCTTAAAAGGTCTTTTGTCATTTCATCAGGTTTGTAGTTGAATAAATGCAGGAAGTGAGGAGGTAAGGACAGACACAATGCAGAACAGGTTCAAATAGCATAAATGAGAACATGCCTGCAATATCTTCAATGTTTTGCAGTGGAAGATTTTTTAAAGAAAGAAAAAAAAAATACATGACAAAAATGAAAGACATGACAAAAACCTAAAGACATGACAAAAATCTATAGGAAAACAAAACTGAATAGCAGCATTTCTGTGGAATTGCATAAATAATGACTGTTTTCAAACAGGTTTCAAAACAGTCATCTGTCATTGGTCAGCAAACAGATAGTCCCACCCGCAAACTTGTGCCATTTAGGGAAATAATAGGAATTAATATATTTGTTTCTGCATAATAAGCTGAAATAAAAGATTCATATGCTGGGACAGACATAAGAATAAAATTAAAACAAAACATTTTAAATTAAGATAAAACACTATTATGTAAATCCTGTAACTGCACAGAAGCTGATTGACTGCTGAGTGAAATATGAAGAACTGAGAAAATTTTATCACATGGCTTTATAATGTACTACAATAACACATGGCAAAAATACCCAGCTAAAAAATTCAAGGAAAATATCAGCTTTATTAGTTCAAATGACCTTTAAGCTGATAGGTGCACAACCTAATGTTGCTGAACCTGTATTATTTTAGTGTCATTGATATACGTCTATACTTTTTGTTAATAATTTCAATTAGATTGTATTTTTATATTTTCTGTTTTCACTTTAATTTTACTTAAAGTTTTAATAATTTTGTTGTTTGTCATTTTTTAGTTTTTGTTTTGTCTACATATAGTATTTATTAATTTTTATATACCACTTTTAGTTTATTCATTTAATTATTTGTTTTTTAATGATTTTATGCTATTTTATTACCACAATTTAAACAAAACAAAACAAAAAAACATTGCTGCAGCAAGTAGCTGAAATATGTAAATTAAATATGTAAAATGCTTTTATATTTAATTTTATTTCAGTAATAATGTTAATTTGATGTTTTTAACCATTTTTTTATGGTTTTAGTTTTAGTTTTTGTTAACAATACTAACCCTGTGCTGAAACTCACAACAGAGGAAGAATTAGCCAAACACATAATGTGACTGAAAATCAAATGAAGGTACAGTATAGTAGCAGATTTCAGCACTAAAGTACACTCTCAGGAAAAAAGGTTCAAAAGCTGACACTGGGCTGGTACCCTTTCAAAAGACCCCTAAGGGGTGCATATTAGCACCTTAAATGTACATATTAGTGCCTAAATGGTACATGTTAGTATATTTTGAAAGGATACAACACCAGTGACAGATTTGCATGTTATGATTTGATAATGTTTGACTGGTGCCAATCATTTTAATGCAATTGTGCTCATGTTTGTCCATGGGGATAAGATACAGTGAACACCATAATGAAATTTGACATTTAAATGTGATTTCGACCCTGATGCTCAACACATAAGTTACACCCAAGGAGGTCTAAATACCTGGAGAGCACGTTAGCATTCCCATTCATCTCAATAGCAGATGCTCAGCTGGTGTACTCAGCCTCTGAAATACACAACCTGCAACCTGCCATCTTTGCTCTCAGGCACTCAGTTCCTAAGAAACATATTTTGAGCTGCTACAATTACGTGACATTTTTACTCAACCTGGATTTAAATAACCTCATTTATTTCTGAGATAAAGCACTTGCTAAATTAAAGGAGTAGTTCTCCCAAAAATGAAAATTTGCAAAAATGTACTCACCCTCAGGCCATCAACGTATAAGTTTGTTTCTTCATCAGAACAGATCTGGAGAAATTACATCACTTGCTCACCAATGGATCCTCTGCAGTGAATGGGTGCCGTCAGAAGTCAAACGGTTGATAAAAACATAATAATCCACATAATAATCCATACAACTTCAATTACTCCATCAATTAACATCTTTGGAAGCAAGTTTGTAATTAACAAATTCATCAAGTCATTATTAACTTCAAACTGTTACAGAGGATCCATTGGTGAGCAAGTAATGTAATGCTAAACTTCTTAAAAACAATTTTTTCTGATGAAGGAACAAACTCATCTATATATTGGATGGCCTGAGGGTGAGTTTAGCAAATTTTCATTTTTGGGTGAACTATTTAACATAGCAAGTTGCATACTGCCATTTTTGAGACGTTTCTCATTGCATATTGCATAAAGTTTCACACAAAATAGTGGTCAGTTTACATCATATACTGTAAAATATCCAGTAGCAGCAGCCTATGCTAGTATTCCATTCTAAAGAGCTATTCTCCTGTTTACCTGCAACAGTGTGTTTGTGTTTGCAGTGATCAAAGTCACTTTGATGTGTGTTACGCGTTCGCACGTGGCTCCCGAAGTGGAATACATGTCATTGTTTGAGTCCATCCCTTCACTGCTGTAATCTGCATTGATTGGCTGAGTCTCAGCGCATCCTATTTTGCATTTCCTTTATTTGTAGTGAAGGAGCCTGTTCTCCTCAACCCTGTTTTGAACAGCAAGCTTAATACACAGAGGTTCATATATTGGGATTTCCTTTAACACATCTTTGTATTCCTCATGTGCAGCTTGCAGTTGAACGGTTTCTCGCCCATATTGTGACTATATTATGTTTTTGCTGACATGACACCCCGTGGGCTTAAAAAAGAAAAAGACAACAGTTCCTAGGCATCTGCAATATTAAAATGTCAGAAAAATGATATGTCTTAATTAAGAGATAATAATGTATTAATAATTCATAGATTATAGTATCCCTCCTATACACATGCGCGCACACACACACACACACACACACACACCACAACCCCCGCCGAGAATTAAACACAGAAGAGGAGTAACAAAGGTAATTATCTTATTCTGGTTATGTGGGTTAATAAGGCTTTTTTTTCTGAAGGCCACAAGATTAATGTGAGTCTATATAAAACCCCTCAGCTCTTGCCAAACTTGAGTTGAGTGTCCGTTGGATTCCAGAACTTTCAGCGTGCCAGGGATAGAACGGCACAGTGTTAATGTAATTATGTGTGTGTCAAAGAAAAGCCTTTTAAAGGAACAGTTCACTTAGTATGGTTAACTACTAAAAAAAGCAGCACAAATTTAGTCAATTGGTATAAAAATGTTTCTCAATGCATTTCTCAATGCATTAAAAAATTATACAAATTTACACAATTAATCTTTCTGTAGGGCTGTCAATTTCATATGTTAGTTTAGCATGATGAACTATCAAAAATAAAACTAAAATGTATAAAACTAGTCATTAAGTATAAAAAGTTTATATACATTATAAAACAATTAGTAAAAAACTGATTTAAAAAAGTGCATTTAATCATTAATTATAAATAAATCTCGAATTAACACAATTATCATGTTCTCTTACATAAATTCCTTAAAGAAATTTTTCTACCATCAGAGCAATTCAAGCTGTATGTTATAATATCAGCATATTTTTGCAAGTCTCACCAAACTATCAGATGGCACAGAAACGGAGAAGCCACATACATTTTTCTGTTCAAAAAACAGCTGGAGCAGAACGGAATGGTACTAAACACAAGGGTACTGAAACACGCTTTTTAAAATTGAACTTGACAATGCAACTTAAAAACACGGCATGAGATGCTGAAAACCATAAAATGCAACACACCGACCAAAACTCTGTGTATACAAAATCTGCATGTATACACAGACCAAAATTTAAGAAATAGCATAGACATAATACCTTCTGTGCGAATAGTCTCTAAATCTACCTCAGACTGACAACTTGATTGCAGTATGGACTGCTGTGAAGTTATGTGAAAATAAAACTATATATTGACTTCCTAAGTCACTTGTTAATGTCCATTTATTGATTTACTCGTCTGCCACAACAATGTGCTTGAATAATCTTCTTCTTGGGGCTGCTCTAAACAAATATTGATATAATGTGATAAATTGTAATTAGCGTGGCTCAATAACTGAAATAAATGAAATTCAATTGACAAGCCTATTTTTCCATTATTGAAGTCTCAGTCCCTATTCACTTTCATTGTATAGAAAAGATCAGCATGAACATTCTGCAAAACATCTGCTTTTGTGTCCCATAGAAGAAAACGAATGACAAGAAAGAAATGACAAGCTAAATAATGGTAAATGATGATTATAGTGGAGAAATAATCCTTTAACAACAATTTCTGTCTTCAAAAGTAAAATTAACAGTACAGACAAGACTGATGACTTTTAATGCAAGTAGGCTATGTAATCATCATAGTTTTTTGCATTGGGTTCTCAAATTCATCAGTTCAGAAATAAGTTTGTAAATGTTTAAACATTGGCCGTCTGTATTTTTGATAGTGAATCAATGCAAGAAAAATGAAATCTAAGATATTTACAGATATTTGTTCTAGGTTATTTCTGCATTTCTGCAGCATTTACGACTTCTCTGAACATCGCAGATGGTGTTTAGACAGCCGTATGTATGTATAACTACTGTGTAGAAAAATGCATGCTGGGTGTCTTAATATTGGCCGCTTAAAGCTGTGCATTTAGAAATGAAGCCGCAAGCTGTGAGATGAGTTTCAGAACGAGCACTCGGCCTATCGACATCACGGGTAGTTTATTGATTTGAGTCACATTAGTGGACAAAGGATTCGAAGTTTTGACATTTTGGCTTGATGAGTAAATTGACTATGTTTCTTTGCTTCTTCTCCAAGTACACACACATACACACACACAAACACACACTGATCAGCTGGTGCAGACTCGCTTGGCTACACTCACAGTCTGTTTTTCTTCCAGATGAGTCTTTACCATCGATGCCCAGTGTGTGCGCTTGTGTGTGCCTCTTTTGGCATGTCCTTTAGTTTAACAGCACTCCTGTGCACAAACCACAGGCTTGGCTCAGTTAGATCGTGGCAGTGGTAGATGACAAGGTTTAACCTCAGTAACTGTATCTGGTTAACAGCAGGGTGACACCAAATGAACAAGCCGTTCTTTCACACCGACACACACTCACTGACCCAGAACGGAGAGCAGGGACAGGGCGAGGTAAAAGCCTGGGAAAAAGCCAAGAAAACAGCAGAAGCACAAATCAACTGTGCAGAATATCACATTAATCCACACTAGAACACTCTGACAGTGGCATTTTGCATGAAGCATGGGTTACCTAACACGGGATGTAAGCAGCGAAAGGCCTCCAGGTTTGAGATGAAATATGGACCGGTGCATCACAGGGATCTAATTTCGATTGTCACATCCTCAAGGTACTAATGAATGCCGACTCTGTCGTTGCTCTCTTACGAGCGCTGTCATAGCAATCCATAAAAACGATACATTATGCATTTCAGTCGGGGGAAGATAAGTGTAACACTCGACTGCTGCATCCTCAGAATCGGCATAAAAAGCCAATATGGAAAGGTGAGCTATTTTAAAATCTGCATTACAAGAAATCTCTCAGGAAAAGAGTGGAATCAATCACTCAACAATCCATAATACTACCTGCCCTGATGACACACGGCATTTAAACCTACACAAGTACTGCTGACAAGAAATATACTGAGGGAAACCACACACAAATGGCCAAAGGTATGTGGACAGTCGCTGCTAATTAACTAAACAGCTAAGTAGCAATTCAAGCGAGGATGAATCTCAATGGCATACAGCGACATCTGAGGAGGAGATTAGCAGAAGGCCTTATGTAAATAAATCCTTTGGATATTATTATGAGAAAACTGTAAGTTTAAAGTAAAACCCCAACCCTCATGAAAAACAAAATATTAAATAAGCTATTAAATAAACTAAATAAAAAATTACCTTTAATTTTTAAAATATAGGAAAAAAAATCGAATCAGAATAAAGTTACACCAGTTTCACAAGAGCTGTATTTTCATTATGACCATTCTGATCAATTGAAATCCTGATGCAATATTGTCTAAACACAGCAAAGTGCCTCTCAAACCAGCTAAAACAGTTTGTAGAATATTTGATTAATGACTAGGCAGGAGATAATATATATATAATGTGTGGGGGGTGGGGGGTGGTTGTAGTCCTGAGGGAGTGTATTTGTAAGTGAGGCTAGTTGATTATATTAGCATCTATCTACACTACACTTGAGCTCAGCTCTAATGTAGAACATATGGAACATTTATAATAAGCACTTCACACAGAAAGAGAGGAGAAAGGGAGGGGGAGAGACAAACCACAGAGACTCCTAATGGGGTCCTGCTTTCAACCACTTAATAAAAATAGGCAGACGCTAGTTAGATTTTATCATTTCATTTTTTAAATTCTCATACAGTCCAAAACTATATAACTCTCATACATTTGGCTGAACAGACCTCTTCCTGTAGAGCTTTTCTGCTATTAAACAGCCAAACCACATGTGGGGAAATCTAGTCAGATTATTGCAAATATGCTTGTCACATATAATGATATCATAACTTTCATAAATGAAACCCTACTGTAAAAAGTGGTAATTTCATGTTCCTCAAAAAAGGCTTTCTAGGGACCTGAAAAACAAATTAGCATGTGCTATAATTCCATAATACAGGTTTTATAGGCTTCCGGTTTCATCTAAGAATAATTTTTCCATTGACTCTACCTTAAATTTTTGAATAATTAAAAAATTAAATGATTTAGAATAAACAATTAATTAAAGAATCAATTTAATCATATTAATTAAACATTTTGTCTTTATTAAAACTAGTTAACTTATGTTACTATATTAAGCACAGTTATATTATTGCTGTAGCAGTTAAATACTGTTAGATTGCTTTTTTTTTTAACTCTGAGGTTTAGACAATGCTATGCAATGAATTTCTCTATGTATTCTATAAAGGGAACTCATAAAGTTTTTCAGGGACTACCGGTGGAATCCACAGTGTCTGATAATATACAGGCTATAATAAACACACCGGAGGCAAGGGCCCGTCCGCCTCGGAAAATAGGTACCGGAGATAGATGACCCCTCTGATCCATGCCCTTGGTTACGGCTCCATAACTCCTTCCCCGAGCCCAGATTTGGCTCATAACTGGCATCCAGATTTATTCAGAAAGTTCATTGGCCACATTTCATTCAGAAACATTAAAACCGTCACTCTGTCAATAAAGCAAAGGAGGAAGGTTGCTATAGTTACTCTTTTGTCAAAGTATGCCACTCTTGCTGCTATCAAAGACGGAAGTGTATTGTTATTTAACACAAATAAATCACTAAAAACACACACAAATACATGTAAACAGCTAAACACACACCTACCGATTTATGGTGCAGCCTGTCTCTATTTTTTTTCAAGGAACTCAAGGTTCACAGCTGCCTATATCATTCCTCAAACAGACTTTTTGCAGTACAAATAAGGCCATTGTTAGCCTTTCTGGATTTCAAAGCGCACAAATAGCTTTCTAGCGGGAGCACTTCTCTCGTGTATAGTCAATATATGCAGCGAGATGGATGTGGAAATTGCCCGTGTCATTTCACTCTTTGGGTGGCTGCATTTGTGTCTGGGCCATTGTAAGGACTCGGGACCTTGAACAGCAGCCCGGATAAGAGGAGGTGAACAGGTGAAAAATGTGCCTGTCCACACACACTCAATCCTGCCTACACTCTCGGCACTGCGGGGCATAAATACGCTCCGAAAGCAATCAACCTTCACTTTAAACAACCATAACAACAGTATGACTAATAACAGTGCTAATGATAAGACGAAAAAGAAAGCGAGAGGGCAAGTAAAGAATTTTTTGTGTGCTTTTCTCTATCTTTATCTATCTCTCCAGTCCTGGCTCAGTGATTTGCCACCATATGGCCTGGCTCATGTACTCGAATATGTGAATGCTAAAACAATGAATTCAACAGCTGCTCCAAAGAAAAACAGATCCTGAAGAGGAAAACAACAGGAAGATAGCTGCACAAACACCGCAGATCGCAGACTTAAATCTAGCAAATAAAGCCTATGTTCGAAATGAAATACTTGCATACTTATAATACGTACTGTGCATTATGCTGGCATAAATATTTCAGACATTAATATGCGACACTGAAGTCACATGTCGTTGCTATGTGGCATATTTCATTCAGCAAAAAATATTAGATATAATAATATCAGTGCCAATTTATTTTTTTTAACATTACACTGTTAAAAATACTTTAAAACATGCTTTTTTAATTCAGTCAACTCAAAATTTGAAGCTGTGCTGCTATTCAGGCTTTGTCCTCACTCTGAGAGCTCCAGTTCATCTCGATTTGTTTTATTCCTCCAGCATTCATTGCTTGTTTGGACATTTTTCCCCACTCCTGTTTATTCTGTTTGGAATGAAAAGTGTCAAAAAATCATGGTTGATTTGTCATGGAGAAGGAAGGTCGAGCACGCAGCAAAGTGAGGTACAGTATTTTGGCATCTGAGTATACCATGCATACAGAAAATGTGCCTAGTGTGCAGTATATGTACTGTGTTCTGCAATATAGTTTAAAAAGTGTGGTAATATACCATTCTGAACATATACTATCTGAAGAAAAAAACTACTACAGGCTCACTGGAAAAACTTGCCTGTGGCGACATTTCTTCAAAACTTCAAAAATCTACCAATACACAATTTCCTGCAGTTTCCAGCTGAAATGTAGTGGCACTAAAACATTTACAATTCTATTCCTGTTCACACAGATTATGATTACAAGAGCAGATGACTGATTAATAAAGACATTAAAGTCATTAATGTTTTTTGTATGGTTCCTTGCACAATACATAATGACATCAAAACTATTTTACCACAGTTAAAGCCACAATATGTAAGATTTTCGTAATAAATCATCCAAAAACTACTTGCACAGTGTGATATATTTCTTGCAGTTGTGTACTTAATTTATCCCAAAAGTTCCCAAGGATTTGAAAATTTTAAATAATGACTCGTACCTGGACATTGTCGCCTATCAATGATGTAATATCCGCATCTACCCAGCCAGTTTCCGCTTGTAGAAACTATGGCAACACACAGACACAAATGCTGCAGGACAGTTAAACTAAATCCATTATAGCAATTGCGAATAAATTGAAAATGAAAATGAAAAGTGTTTAGCACAGCATTAAATTTAGACCTGCTGAATGTTGCGCCATGATTTTTTAACACGTTTTTACAGTGTTGCACATTATAACCAATCACGCACGAGACTGCGTGAATTCTCTCATCATAAACAACAAAGTGCAGATGTACATATGATGTAAGAGATTCATTCATAAAACCGTGTATAGACAGCTTTACTGATTATAAGGGGAGTTTTTTTGAGAGTGCTTAAAGGGGTCACTGGATGCAAAATTCACTTTACAAGTTGTTTGAACATAAACGTGTGTTGGAAGTGTGTGTACACATCCATCCTATAAAGATAAAAATCCACCCAGTGTTTTTTTTTTTAAAATCCCTGTTTTAAAATCCCCTTTCTCAAATCAGGCTGTTCTGAGGTTCCTGTCAGAATGACGTAGTTCTGTACAGGCCCCCCTGTACAGTACCTCCCTTTTTACACTACCATTGAGAAATTTTAACCAAAGTATGTTATAGACTTTTCATTAATACCCTGAAGCAGAGGTCCCCAACCACCGGGTCGCGACCCAATACCGGGCCGTGGAAGAATTCCTACCGGGTCGCGAGAAAGTTCTGGGGAAATGTGGATAGATATGACGCTCTGTTATTTATTGTGTGTAAATGATTTTTCTAATTATTCTGTATTTTCGTTGTATGCGACTGATATCGAGTAGCAATTTGACGATTTCATGTTAAATTCGTAAATAAAAGATTGCTCTGATCTGTCATGGCTAGGGCTTTAAATGGATCGCAGTTGATCTGTGATATACGGACCAGGTCCAGACCCCACCGTTCGGCATGTGATTCGCAGATTAATTTGCCAATTTACACATTCAAGCTATTTAAAACCACAAGAAGAAGAAACGAAACAGAACTCAATTCGTTACTTGCGCGCTGTACTCGCACACACCCGAAGCGCGCACAATCTTAGAGACGTGTATCAGACAGCGTGGCATACCGATTTGATTCCTCTTTCATGTATCCCTGCATTTAAGATACGCATGGGGGGTTGCGGTTACGTCGCAATACTCAAAATTTTTCTGTTTTAAACCATGAAGGCGAGCCAATGGATATCACAAAAGCAACGTGCAAACTTTGCGCAATAGTTATGCCAGTGAACGTCTTAACTTCAGTCATACAGAAAGTGAAAGTAAAAAAACTTTTCAAACGCTGCATTAACAGCGCATATTCTCTCAGAGACAAGAGACGAATCTACTTCAACATGTGCTGATAACAGTATAAATGAATAGACCTGTTTTAAAGACCCCATCCACAATTCCCCACCTACCCACCCCCCGATCCGCAAGATTTTTTTCAAACCGTAACCGGTCCGCGGTGTAAAAAAGGTTGGAGACCCCCGCCCTAAAGGATCATATTAACTTGTGTAAAATGGGCATCCGATGACCCCTTTAAACTTGCACTAGACCGAAGTCAGTCATAATGTTCTTTGACAATGTAAATGTTCTTTGCTTGCTTTCTCTGTATAATTTATTCGCTGTTTAAATAACTGTGAAAGGAACAGGTAATAAAAAAAAATATTAATTACTTCACCCGTGAACATCTGTGAACTTTTGTTATTGTTTTGAAAATGCGACCTCTAGCGACGAAAACTTCATATTGTGCCTTTAAAATAGATAAAATAGGGCTGGGTGGTATATCGTTACCGCCGAATAAAGTATCTATCGTTAGAGATTTTGCTATATCGTGTATTTCCGCAGTATGCAAATCTATCTGTGTAACATAGTACTGCCTAAAAGTTACATACACCTTTGAGTGATAAGGAAACATGCATGAATGAGAAAAAAAAAGGGACACACTTGATAGAGTTATGAAGTGCAAGTAGCAGTGAAATAGAACTCAGTGCAGTGCTTGCGCTGACTGACACACACACAAAGCACACACTCTGAAAGCGCCTCTTTCAGACAGCATGCGATCGCGAATTTGGGACGTGCATGATGTTAAATAAATTTATTAAGTGCAATAAGCAGTGAAAAACAATTCAATCCGCTGTTTGCGCAGAGACTGACACAGCCAAAGCATGCACACTCTCAGACTGCATGTAACTGGGAAAAAAGATCTCTTTAGTGTTTTATTATGCTTGAATAGTCAGATACACACAATTATGTCAAAAAGCCTGTCATGTGGAGTATTCACGTAAACAGTCGGTTATGTGTTAATTAAAAAACAGTTGGGTGAAAAACGGATATGTATCAGTATACTGAATCCATGCAGTTGGTCTTAAAGGGACAGCAGCCTAATTTACCTGCTACTGTCTGTCATTAATAATGTTAATCACTCACTGCACTTGACTGAATCACTTTTGGATCTTTAATAAGAATCAGTTCATGTTTGATTGATACAGTGAAGACATGCAGTGTTTTATTACTCTTCATTCAATTTCTGTAATATTTCTTACTAAATAAACCTAGCCTACTGTAGCTGAATAAATGAAAAGTTTATTCATATTTATTTGTTCTATTGTGCTAGTAATTTGCTTCTTTTTATTATTTTTAATAACAAAAATAAAATATAATAAAAGCAGCTATATCGAGATATATATCACTATCGTGAAATTAAAATTTCTCACACAGTGAAATAAGATTTTGGTCATATCGCCGACCTCATGATTTGTAAACTAATACATACCGATATTTGCATCACATAACCCAACTAGCTCACCTGGTACAGTCAGTGTAACACGATAAAAACTTGTATCAGCAAGCCAAAATGGCATGGTTACTTCAAGTGTGTGTGTGTTTTGTCTCATGTTTGCTTATGTTAACACTGTCAGTTAAGTATAGGGAAAAGTTTAATGTAGGTGATCCATTATTTTCAAATGCATCAGAGAGAGCCACTCAACGGATATTTATAACACATACAACAACCAACGTAATGAAATGTTGTCAGACTCACGTTCATCTGTTTTGGATAACACACTTTTAACACCACTCAACAGACATTTCACTTTGAACATGTTGCAAAACATGCAAGAAGCAATGTAATGTCATTTTGCAGAAATGTTAACACAGGCACCCTTTTCCAATTAGTCTGGGTTAGAAAAAAAATGTGAACAAAAAAGAAATAACTAATCAAACTGTGCTACAAATGACAGGCATTATTGATATATTGACAATCATGGTATTTACTGATGTTTGCCCTTACATCCTACATGATATACACCCGTTGTTTGCTATTAACTCAGAGGATCAGAATAATTGCACATCTATTTCTCTTGAAATGAGTTTCAATATGAAACAGGTAATGTGTTGCAGGCTCTGAGCGCTGGCCCAGCTGCTCGTTGTTGTCATGGTGATCTTAATCACCACACAAACACCTACAGAAGGACAGACACTATAACAATCACCCAACCAGTGCCTCATAAAGAGTGTGATTATGGAGATCTAGAATCATAAGATACAATCTTCTGCAGACAAGCCTCTCTGTTATTCCTTTCATTTCTTGCTCTCTGATTTTCAAATGCCTGATTAAAGACCGAAAATGTGCGTCGATTCACTCCGATAAGGGAACGCTTGTGTTATTGCAACCGACAAACAAGATGACATATGCAAAGTAATGCATATCATATTGATATTTAACACAATACGTGGAAAATCCATATCATGTGGGTGTGTGGGTGTGTGTGTCTGGTAATTAACTACGGAATGATCTCCGGTGCTTAGCGTTTCCAACTCTCTCTTGTGTAGAGGCTGCTAATTAAAAAATAATTAAGAGGTGGGGGGGGGGAAATCAAACATTGTTTGCGATCAAGCGCCGCATGCCGGGGGTGGGCATAATTACGGTATGCCGTCGAGAGGGTCATGTCATCACCACGGCTACCTCTCAACATCGATTAAACACATGCCTTATCAGTGACACAACCCGAGCAATCCACTTCACAATCAAAGAAAGACAAGGGACGGACACGCAGTGGAAGGGCCGTCTCAGCGGACTGCAAATTACGCGCAATTACTCTGAGAGAGCGTGAAAGAGAGAGTGGAGCGCAGGAGGGGTGGTTACATTAACTCCTGTACACACGCTCCAACGTACAGTCGCCGTAGTTACCGGTCTATTCTGGGATGTGAGCCCAGCTGACTGCACATTTATCTCGACTCTCATCTGTGAGCCATACAGGCTTGTGTAGGTGGGCTCAGAGAAGTTCGCAAGCTTGGACGAGAAACAGAACTGACGAAAAGTTTGCACAGGAGCTAAACAGGAAGTAACGGTAAGGTTACACACGCTGCGTTTCAGCAGAGATCCCCGGTGGTCAGAGAGGCATCGTAAACGCATCATGTATTGTGTAATATTCTTTTATTCCCAAATTACATCAGGCTAGCTCCATTCCAGAAGACTCAGAGAGCGAGTGAATAAAACGCCGTAAGAGTGAGGGAGGACACCAAGATTAATGACACGCATCTGCATTTAAATTATGTCTGATTCCTCATTAGCTCTCCAAGTTCACGTCGCCTCCCTCCACCCCCTCAAACGTACCCTTTGGAGGAGTGGTGTGGTTTTACAGAGAATACATCAGCCCCAATGATAACATGACCCCCTGATATGGGCACAGAGCAAATGACAGCTAATTAGGAGGAAGTTCACCCTGAACACACACACACACTCAGCTAGCAGGTGTCTGACTGCTAGAAGCCATCTGATGGGAGTCTCGTTAGGATGTAGAAGTGATATGAGCCCAGAGAACAGGACATTTGTCCCACAGTATATCGCGGTAAATTATATAACATTGCATCGGAATGTTAGGACACATTTAGCTTAAACTAGGGCTTGTACTTAAAGTAGGGCTTGTACTTAGATAAAAAAAAAACAAACAAAAAAAAAAAACATTAATCTCTTGATTTTCAAACTGAGAAATAAAAATTAAGCAGTATTAATATCAAATTTGGTTAATTTATTTCAAAAATCACTTTGTTAAATACATATTTAACTTTAAAAATTAGATTGGACTGGGCTAAAAAATACATTGTGTAAAAACACACAAATAAATAAATTCTCTCTCTTTTTCCACAGACCCTCTAGCACCCTCTTGAAACTCCCTGCAGGTCTTTAGGCTGCAGTGTGAAAACCCTCAGCTCAAGATAATTAGTGAAGCTCTTTTTGTGGCACATTTGTGTCATTTAAAATCAGCATTAAATTAAAAGTGTTTTGTTTTCTACATTTTTAATCAAAATGTCATGACTGGATCTTCTGGTGACTTTCTTCATTATAAGCCTCGTAAAAGCTTGCATTCAGACCTGACTCCATCCAATTAATCACCAATTCCCACTTTTATTCTTTATCAATAAAACATTTCACTTGGATGTACTTCACAATATGGAAGAAAAGGTCCGTCAATCACTATTTCTATTTCAACACAACTTTAATGAAACTGAGATGCTTCTTCTAAAGGTCCTTTGGGGAAATGAAAAGGACACAAAATGAAACATGTTGACGAAGAGCACACAGCTATAAAATTAGTGGGACTAGTGTTACCATAAAAATTGAAGGATTGCACCATAACTACCAAAACATAAGCCAGAAGCTCCTGCAAAAACTCTAAACCCAAAGACTATTAACAGCAGTACACCATCATAAGGGAAATGCTCGGAGACACAAGACATTGTAAATTATTATTGATAAATCTTAAATAAAACCAATATTTCATTACTCATGTCATGTTTTTTCTATCAGCTGTTAAGAATGGCAGATTTGCAATTTTATCACTCTTTCTCAAATAGAAATTGCAACAGGATACTTAAAGACAGAAAACAAAAAGAGTGCCTGATGAGGTGCACTTATAATCCACTTCAGAAAACAAAACTTCTAATTATTTTCAGCAATAGAGCAGATCTTTATTTTGTATGACTTATGAACGACTCCGTGCTGCAGGTATAGAAAATTTATATATCCATAACAGGATTAAAAAATATATATCAAAACGTGGGAACACTTTTTTTGATGGGAGCCCATGTCCCTGTTGGAGACACTTGAAATATATTGGATTTTCTTGAGTATACTGTAGAATATTTGAGGCACCTCGAGAAGAGACACATCTGTTCAGTAAGCATTTGGCTGAATCCTGTTAATGCACTTAGTGTAAAAAAAAACACTCTTAAAGGGGTCATATGATGCGATTTCAAGTTTTCCTTTCTCTTTGGAGTGTTACAAGCTGATTGTGCATAGATAAGATCCCTGAAGTTGCAAAGACTAAAGTCTCAAAACCAAAGAGATATTCTTTATCAAAGTTAAGACTCTGCCACACCCCCCTAAAACGGCTCATTCAAACACGCCCCCACGTCTACGTCACGATGTGGAAATATTTGCGTAAGGCGTGGTTTCAGAACCGCAGTAGTGTTGATGCAGCCATGACAGGGAGACACTGTGTGTTTCTATGTGAAAGCAAAAGCACTTTATTTGGCCTTCCGAAAGTAGATGCATTTAGGAATCATTAAGATTACTTACAACAGAACAGCAACGCATTTTATGGACGACTGTTTCGTGAACCTAGGAGAGGAGGTAATTCTGACTTTGCTATGACAATCTGGCACTTCTGAATCAGCGATTGTATTTGCTATTGACTGTTCAAATGCTTGCGCGTTGTGTGTGTGCGTGCGAGAGAGAGAGAGAGAGAGAGAGAGTCAGCTTTCTTAATCGCGGCTTGTGTGCAAACACATAACGTTACGAGCTTCATCACTGTGTCTGTCACGCGACTCTGTTCCCCTTTTGGGCTTGAACTGATGGTAAAACTAAGGACATTATTTACTGTCTTTTAGTAAGTTTATTTTGAAAGATGAAGCTCACGATTATGGAAAAGGTCGTTACATTTCCGACGAGTGCTTGTGGTGTTCGGCCAATCACAATGCACTGTGCTACCTGGCCAATCACAGCAGACTGTGCTTGTCTGAAGGAGGGACTTCGTAGAAAATGAAGCGTTTGAGAGAGGCGGGGCATAGAGGACCTACAATAATGTACAGTATTTGAAAAATAATGTGTTTTTTGGACATTAAAGCATGTCAACATATTCTGTTACACCAAATACACAAAATAATGATCTTTAAAAAAGCATCATATGACCCCTTTAAACTTATACTTTTCTCAGTGTCATCTCTGTTTTACTTTGCTGGAACTTCATATTGCAGCACTTCTTATGTCACTGCCTCACTTATGTTGTATTCCTCATTTGTAAGTCGCTTTGGATAAAAGCCTCTGCTAAACGAATAAATGTAAATGTAAGGGTACTCACACACTGTGAATATTAAAAGACCACCATGTGATCCGAGGAACCTCAAGTATCAAGTATCTTTTAATTTTTACAGCATAGCTCAGATATTTTTTTCTTTGAAGAATTTGATGAGAAATGTTTGTATTTGCATGAAAATCTCAGACTTTCGATTGTAGACTTTGATATCTTGGCAAATCTGAGCACAAATCGAGGCATTATTTGATCTCTTCTGACTCCAGAAAAGACACATATGAGATTACTGGGGTCTTTTCGCAAGAGAAAAATCTGAGAATCTATTTGCTCTCCATTTAAACCCATTGTCGTGTAGGAGAAATGATGGCGATATCAAAGAAATTAAACAGATATTTCTTTCCACTGAAGCTTCACCACTGTGTCCTTGATAACTTCAGGTTATTCCAGTGGGATTGTTCCTGTAATAAGTGTACCGTTAAAAAAAGCTATCACCTGCATGGCAGTGTTGTGTAAGTCACTTAACAACTTCTTTGTGTCCTGGTCACATGGTATATATATAGACTATTCTCAATTCATACTACACTAACTCAGATCTAAAAGTGATAACACAATAATAAAATGTAAAACAGCAGCACCTGATCTGCATTTATCTAAACCTTTTGTGCTGGAATGACATAAGGCGTATACTCATTCTAAACCTCACAATTAATCACCCTCCATTAATTATGAAATAAATAATTAGTCTCCAAGTAGACTTGGAATGATGTGATTAAACCAGACTAATTAATGTATTAATTGATTTTATGTTAATTTAATTTTCTGCTAGAATGGTCGAATCTTTGGAGAATCATACTGAGTTTAATACAGAACCTGATGACAAAGGTCAGCTTAATAAGAGGAATGCTGTTATATGACTAGCCAAATTTACTTTAACGTGACATTTACATTCATGATGGGAAATATATTAAAAAATTAAAAAATAAATAAACCTGGTTAGTTTGAACATTCTGTCAGAGTGGCATTTTCTAAAAAAGTACTGAGAAAAAAAAAAAACAGTGCTCATTGTAAGCACGAAACCGTGAGACTTACAAAAGAACTTGCTGCATTTTGAATATTTGGTAAATTTTTAAACATAGCTTGTACTTCTACAAAGTGCCGAACAGTTACTCTTTCCATTGCTTGAATATTAACAATCCAGCATCTGTTTAGCTAGAGGAGCTGCTTCTCCCTTTGGATTCTACAGAGTTTAAAAAGTTAATAGGCCTTCATGCAAAATATTTTAACATAACTTCGATTAACTTGCTCAGAAAATCAAAGTTTACGTTTAATCTTTCTTCTAACAATGTGAAGTATGAAGGCACTCATTGGCTGCTAGACTGGTTACTGCAGACTTGAAAACACTTAACTTGCATCTCTATTTTTAATCCAAATTTCAATTAGATCATTATGGATAGAAAGTGAATATTCAGATAAAACCATTAACAATGTATTAGGGAGAATCTGTTTTATGCAGAAGTGCATTTTTTGTTACTCTGCCTATTACTAGGCATCAGCTGAGGTTACTTTCACACAAATATACCCATAATTCATCAGCAACCAACTCCAGATAAACACAATAATTGACACATGAGGGTTTAATTGGCATGATTTACTGAGGGGGGACATGGGAAGAGGCGTGACAAATCAGCTGTTGCTCTCAAACTCATTTCCACAGATTGTTCCAGAAGCTTTGATAACCCCAATCAGGGAGTGAGATAGTGCCCATTCAACATTCAAATAATGCTCATGTTACAGCAAACTAAATAATAGATCAAAATGCATTTATCACATCTGTGAAGTCCACTGAATAACCCAGTTACAAGTGGCGTCCGTCAGCTGAATAGCAGCTGTCAGATTCACAGTGATGGAATGGGCTCATGCAGTTTCTGTTTCACACTGTGAATACCAGAATGTTGACTTTGTGAAATGTTAAAATGACAGATCCTTTACAGACCCACTGCAATATCCAATTCACAAACATATAAGCTGTCTTAATAAGGAAGAACTACTGGAAAGCATGCATATATCAAGATTTGCACAAATATATACACTTTGGAGCTACGCCACACTGCAGCATGCAAGATAAGAGGTGATGTACTTCACTGATGTAAGTTCACGATAGCATATTCCATTTGAAATGCATAACACTTCATGCGTTTGAAGTCACTTGCTTATTTAAAAGATAAAAAAAGACACCATGTCATCCTGTCCGATGGGATGATTTTATGATAGTGTTTTGGTTATCCAACCATCAAAAGATGCTGATTTTGTGCCTGTTGAGCTATAGTGAGGTCATAACAGAGGGTTGTTATTGTCGTTGTGAAAGTGGGCAGTTAATGATGTGGCTGTGACAGCGTCACCATGGAAACCCTGAGATGTCACTGCATCTGTGAGATTTCATTTTATCAATGGAGACCACTGTTAGAAAGCAATGGGTTACAGTATTGTTACTCCTTGTAAAAAGTAATTCATCTATGTTTCCTTATTATGTTATAATTTTTATTTTAAAAAAGAAGCTCATAAATCACTGCTGCATTACTTTTACATGAAAAAGTGTGTGGGTAGGCTATTGCTATATTTAGGCCTATCAGGTTTTCAATGTAATAATAATGTAATGCTAAACAATGTTTACTCTCCCACTCATCTGACAGAAAAGTGTCTAAGGGACTGGTTGTGCAATGCTAGCTAAAATAAACTCAATAATTAAAAACAAAATTACAATTATCCAAACTATTATCTATTTATCATAAAAATATCAACGACCACATTATGGCAAAAGGTCTACAATTTTAAGTCAGTAAATAAAAAGCTTTTAACAGATGAACAGACCTTTTTCCATGAGCAGACAAACAAATAGCAGCAGAAGTGAAAGAGGATACCAAAGTTATTAAGCACAGAAAGCCGTTTGAAAAAACTCACCCGAAACTAAGTTTCCACTGAGGGGCGGGCGCAATTCCGTGAGTCAAGTGTGCGGCGGAGTGCGAGGACGCCGCTGCGGGAAACGCACTAATAAATTAATATTTCCAAATATTTTTCCAAACTTTTGAACTGTGACTAACTGTGAGTCAGAGTTTATTTATTTCCTTTACCCATGTGCCTCCAAAACATTCGGAGATATCCTGAAAAGCTTCAAGGCTAGTCCGTCCAAGAATAGCAACACATCTGGTGGGCGGTTTTGTGCGTCAACCGTTAAATAAAGATTTGAAATTATTTGGCAAGCACGTGTACACAAAATATAAACGCAACGCGCTAAGTTTCATGTTAAGTGTTTTCATATAGAAAACACCTAAGTGCAATTTAACACTTTGCCTTCATACTAAAATGTATCTGTTTGCATGTAGTAGGCTACCCTAGTGAAAATAAAATGTATTTGAAATACATTTATTTCATGCTAAGTACACTACAAATACATTTACATATTTTTAAGTATACTACAAATACATTTATATAGTTATGTACTTAATTTAAAAAAATGCTGCAACTGTACTTTGGTGTACTAAACAGTTAGGCCTATAGCTTACTTAAAGTCTGCTAAATTGGAACATTTAATTTTGTACTTAATACACTTTAATTGTGCAAAGGTAGTGCTGAAGTCCAAATAAGATATACTTAAGTTCATTTGATTGTGCCAAAGTGGAACTATTGCAAGTAGCCTATACTTTAAGTAAATATTTTGCATTTAAAGCCCAATATTATTCAAAGATCATACAATCCTCATCAATAGTGACATTAAAACACATTTAGGCATAATATTAAGAAATGTGCATTGTGCACAAATAGTAATACAGTTTAATTATAATTTTTATATCAGTAAGTCTTGAGCAATATGTCAGTAAAAATGTTAATAGATCTGAACTAGGCCTATATGAAACAAAATGTATTTTAAATATATTACTTTTTACTAGGGTAGGCCTATGCATCACCAATAGGATATGGGCCTACTGAAAAATTTGACTTGCTACATTAAGCCTCACAAGCGTTTTTCACCTTAAGCAGGGCCGTGCAGAGACCTTTCAGGGCTCTGGACTCATTCTTCTCTCAGTTGGTCGCACGAGCACATCATTTGGTGGCAATTTTTTATTTATTTATTTATTTATTTATTTGATACAACATTTGATTAATCAATGCATGCTGATGAACTTTTATCATAGTTTATAGTTATATGGTAACGAAAGTGTTCAACATTCAACCCGTTCTTTTTCATCAGTATTATTTGTGATTTAAATTTTGTGAACAGGAATTCCTATTTTCGCTTTCACTTTCACTTTCAAATTCGCGATCTTGGTGTCACCTTTACAAGAAAAGATAATTGTCTGTTTTGCTTATAGCTATACACTTTTCACTTTTTAAGACTAAAACAAAAGATAGATTCATTGTTATTCTTAATTAAAAAGCACAACTACAATAAAACAGTAGACTACGTTACAATGACAGCTTACATAACATTTATTAACAAAAACGAATAAGACGAGGCATGGCATAGGACACATCACGTGCTGTATTGATTAATAAATTACAGAATGTTTAGCAAACACTGAGGAATCAAATAAATAATAATAAAAAATTAAGGAAAGCCTCCATAGCGTAACGTGAGGTAAACAGCAAAGATAACAAGCTTTTCAAAATGAAAAAAAAAAAAAAAAAAGTAAAACTAAACTGGCTGTCGCAGACAGGACTTGAATGTTTTTCTACAAGAATACCAACATGTTCACGTTCTCTGGTTTAAGAAGTGATCTTTTACTTTAGTTTGAAAACCAAATCCGCCGTTGCGCTCCGTCCGCTGCGCGCACCTTCGCATTTGTGCTGACGCAGCAAGTATAAACCAGAGGGTGACACGGGAGTGGATTTTCAAACCTCTCCCGTCCCACTCCCACAAAAAAAAAAAAATCTCTTCCCATCCCAATCCCACGAAAAAACTGGGGGAAAATCCCGTCCCATTCCACTCCCGGAAGAATGACTCCCATTCCCTCCCACTCCCATGTTGTTGTTGTTGTTGTTTTTTTTTTGGCCGAAATCTGTCAGTTACAGTAAAAATATAATTTTGAATCACAGCGTGCCATATGAATTGAATAAAATCCAAAATGTAGTTTTTTTTGTTATTATAATGAACTGAAAGTCAAGCTTAAACAATACATGCATTGCACATTAAATTTAGTAAATCATCACTAACACACGTTTTCTATTTTATTTTTTCATTTGAAAATGGAACATTCCACTTCTCCACAGACCTTATTTTCCATACGAGATTTAACAAATCGAAAGAATTCATACTTTAGAAGAACCAGGCGATGCATTGCTTTAATTCAAAAAAATTTTAAATATTTCTGTTTAAAGTGCATACTACTAAATCAGCAGTCTTACAGTTTCTGAAAGGATGTATTAAGCCTTTTATCTATCTTGTGATAAAGAATTAGGAGATTTTAAGAGCAAGTGGCGCACACGGCCTGTCCTGCAACGGCCGCTATTCAGTTTCACTCTCCACCACACCACACACTTCAATGGCGCTTTTTGTTCTCTAGAGTTGGCATCCTTGATACATTCAGCCAGTAACAAAGTTGCTACTACATACATCTTTCTGATGAAAAGCCATATTTGAGGTCGATGAGTGATAGGTGAGCGTTTGGGTGTCCTGCCCGAGTACTGTATAGACCAGCCGCGATCTGTCCGTCACGGACTGTCATTCACTTAACCAGCCACACCAAAGCAAACAGGAGGAGAGCATAACTAAAATTGAGTTCAAAATTAAAATATACAGTTTATAGTTTATTTATATAAAAGGTATATTTGTGTATAAAGTTGGGTATCTTTAGGTGCGTTCGACTTCATGCAGCACTTAGCAGACCGATCGGCGGCTGACTTAAAGCAGTGCATGCCGGTTAGAAATTTAGTCCGACTTGAACCGGCGCCGATGCCACGTCACTGTCACGTGTGGCATCAAAGTACCGCGACAGCGTTTCGAGAGCAGCCGGCGCAATTTCTCCAGAGCGGCTGTGGGAGCGCTGATGACCATACAGCTGTTTCAGGATTGGCCAAATTCACCACATGACAACAATGACGTGTGTTTCTAACATCTTCAAATCCAATACTGCTCAGAAATCTGTTTTTAGAACAGTAAAAGCTTTTTTATTGTATAGTCGCAATGTTATATTGAGTCACATTTAATAAAAAACACTGATAAAAGTAAATATACCCCCACTTTATTGGTATTTAAATAGTATATGTTTTGTTGAACTTTATTCTTGGACAGACGGCCCTGTATTAAGCAGTATATCAAAAGTGTTTCTGTTGCTCATGAAAACGTTTCTGAAACGTCCGTGTATTTGACAAATATTGCGTTTTATTCACTTCATCTGTGATAGAGTATGCAAACACCGCGTGAGCGTCACTAACGGGAGCAGAAAGTGTCCGGCTTGAAGTGTCCGTTTTCGCTCCTCCCCTGACTGCAAGCGGGTACTCTGCGTTGATGTAGTCTAGCCGATAGCCTGATCGAACGCACCTTTGTTTCCCATCACCGGATTCCGTGACTCCCGCGGGAATCCCGAAAAATGTCAGCCTCTAGTATAAACCAGGCTCTACCACCCACAGCGCTCGCGCTGAAAGCGCTTCTCTTCACGTGATCAGTGAAATCTTTCTCCTACTACAATGTACTGCGGCTCCTGTAAGCGCAGCGCTGTATAAACAGGCGCTTTGGAGCAGCGCAGACCAGGGCGATGCAGAGACCTTTGGAGGGCGAGTGCTCAAAGTATAAAGGGCACATGGAGACACGGTTTTTAATAGGGCTGTGCCTTGCTGATATTATCGAAATGGATACTTCTGTATTGATACGTAGCAAATACTATGTATGAGTTTGAAAAAACAGAACAGAAAAGACCGTTTTAAGTTTAAATGTTAAAGTCATTTTTACTGTATTAATTACTCTGGAATGATGACTGTTTTACCAGTGTTGTGATAATTATTATTTTAAGGCACTCTACGTTTTTTAAATAAATACTGTAATAGTTCAAAGTATTAATAGTTTTTAGTCAGATAACATAGAAAAAGACAAGACACCTCGACGTGCTTTAAACTTTTCCCAATTAAACAGCAAAAACGAAAGCGAACAAGCACCTTTGTTTTTATTGCTGTGTAGAACTGTTAGCTGCATTTTTTTTATTTAATATTAATTTTAATAAAATGTAAATTCGTCCCCCGCACTTTATTCAAGCTCGAGCATGTGTTTTCACAGAGGTTTCTAGATTTAAATCTAGATTTAAATTAAGAGACATGACCTGACGTTTTATTCTTATCCAAAATGAGATGTGAATATCAGGAGAGCTGAACACACTTGTGCAGTGCATGTTTCATTCATACTCGAAGCCAGAGGGCGCTCTCGCGCAGAAACTTTTGGCGTATGGACAAACTCACGTTTTTACTGATGAAACGTGAAGACAATAAACACACGATTGCGAAAATATATGGTTTATGTGTGCTTTTCAAGTTATTGTCAGGTAATAAATAAATAAAATATATGAAAAATGCAGTACTGATTGACGCATCATTTAGTATAGAAACTATAAAATATATTTCCTGAATTATTCTGTGATTAAAAATGGGAAAAGGGTGTTCGTAGCAGCCTTTATAAACAAACTCCACTTACCGGCACCCGCGGACGTTACTGAAGGCATCCTAAAGGCGTGAGGGATCGTCCCGGATGAGATCGTCAGGTGAGATCATCATGTGGATAATTTAATTTACGGCTAAACTATTATTAACTAATTTTACTAATAGCTAGATTGGGCAGGCCTTCACAAAAGGGCGTTTAATTACAAAAAAAAAAAAAAAAAAAAAATTGCCTTGACAAAAGGGCACTTTGGGCATCAAGGCAAATCAAGGTGAAAAGGGGCAGGTGCTCAAGCACCCACCGCCCCCCCCCACCCCCCTCTGCACGTGCCTGACTTTAAGCGTGAGTTGTGTATATGGATCATGGTGCCCAAACTTGCAGTTTGTTCACATATCTTTGTTTTGTTTCTTTTCATGGCTTAAAACAGATGTAGAATGTGCTATATATGCCGCTGTTCTATGGATGTTTTGCTTGCCAAGTATCTGTCACTATATCATTTATAGGCTATGTGTTGTTAAAACCTTTGTTGACACTGAATCACTTTAACCTATAATTTGGTTTGCTTCTATTACATTCCAAAGAAAAAAAGAGAATACAATCAAATGAAATGGGCTATATTTCATATAATATTTAATTTACTGTATTTTCCAAACATAGGCATTACCACATTCTTATTTAATACAGTAATGTTGAATTATATAATATTTCTCATAGTCCCATATATAGATTTTGATCATACTATACCACCCTCTAGGGTCGACGGTGTAACTGTCAGTGTGGGGTGCGTGATGACATCATGCCTGGGAGGGTTTTGATGATGTCATGCAGCCTGCGAAAGGGTGGCGATGTCATTGTGTCTGTGGAATTCTGATAGTGTCACAGCGTCCTTAAAAAGTCAGCGGCGACTGTGCTATCGCTGCACGCTGCAGGATTACGGTGGGTGGCATGTTGAAAAGGGCATCTAACTTCATCTCAATAATCTCTGTCCTTACAAAAACCACACTCGCAAATCCCCTCCAAAAGATTCAGCCCCACGAGACACCATGGCTGACTGCTCTTCCATCCTGCTGCTTTTCCTTTACCTCTGTCTTCGTTCTTCCTTCACGCATGTCATTCTTTTCTCAGTCGTCTGTGGTCAGGGGAACTGTCCCAGAAACTGCGCTGGGAGGCCCGATCTCTCTCTCATCTGTCCTCTCCTGTTCCTCGAAGAAAGTCCAGGTGGATGATTCTAAAATAACTCAGCTGAAGGGCATGCTCTTCCTTTTTCTCGTAGAAATGAGTGGGTGTCCTCCTGGACCTCTTGCCTTTGAACATCTTTATACAGGTGATATGAGAGCAGGTGACTTTTCTTTGAGTGAGATTAATATAGAAATTAAATTAACTCTGGCTTTTCATATAATGCACCAAAGCCCCGGCGAGTCTGAACACATCGGAGCTACATCCCAGAATATGTGCCTGTCCTCTCACCTCTTTCTCCTCTCATCACTGCAGGGTTGGGACAGTGCAGCTCACTTGCATATACATTAGCTCCAGAAACAGCCGTTTCATTCAAATCCCTGAGAACATCCCATATAAGCTTATACGAAAATGAATATCGACGTATATTTGAAGTACGTAGGCTGTGACCCTGAAAAAGGGGCGGAGACCTCATTAAAGTGATGCCTTCTGGGATATACATATCATGAATGTAGTCCCCTTTCTTTGCTAAGCGTTTGAAACCCAAGACTGTGATCCAACAGACATTAGTTGCACGACTACAGCTCTCTTAGGCTCAAAGAGGATTAAAATGTCAGGCACACGAACGAACAGAGCTCTACAAACTCATAGCGTGCGTTAAGCAAGCGATCAGATGCTTATTAGCTGCTTTTTTATTTGCTTATGAGTCAATTATTTTTATTACTATAATTGTTTTCATTCACTCTCTGTTTACACAATAAGAATAAGCTCTGTTCGCTTTTAAGCAGCGTTAATTAAAATCTTAAATCTCCTACCAGATGCCCCAACCGACTAATCAAATATTATATATTAAATGATAATGACTTTCATTTTGATTACACAAACTTTAAAAGAAAACATATGAAACTAATACATTGATCTAAAGAATAGCACAAGAGCTCTTTTTTTTTTTATCTCCAAAGGACCATTCAGACAAGTCAAGAGGGTGATTTGCTGAAAGGTTCTACAAAGAAGAACCATTCAAGAACCCTTGATAGGCAGTTTCTATTTACACTGACTGAAAAAGACCAAGCTTGTTGACAAATGCTATTTTCCCAAACTCCACCCACTACTGTGAAAACAAGATGCTATTTGTTGTTGTTTATACTTGGTGTACCACTATTTATATTATTTGTGACCCTGGACCACAAAACCAGTCTTAAGTGTCAATTTTTCGAAATTGAGATTTATACATCATCTGAAAGCTGAATAAATAAGCTTTCCATTGATGTATGGTTTGTTAGGATCAGACAATATTTGGCTGAGATACAACTATTTAAAAATCTGGAATCTGAGAGTGCAAAAAAATCAAAATATTGAGAAAATTACCTTTAAAGTTGTCCAAATGAAGTTCTTAGCAATGTATATTACTAATCAAAAATGAAGTTTTGATATATTTATGGTAAGAAATTTACAAAATATCTTCATGGAACATGATATTTACTTAATATCCTAATGATTTTTGGCATAAAAGAAAAATCAATAATTTTGACCCACACAATGTATTTTTGGCAATTGCTACAAAATATACCCCAGCGACTTAAGACTGGTTTTGTGGTCCAGGGTCACATTTTACAATTGTGTGGAACTATTAAAGAAATCACAGGGTTTTCTATCTTTATATATGTTTACTGAGTTAAAACAAAACCCAAATCCTTAATTTCATTTAATAAGATATCAATGAAGTTGGTAGACAAACTGTCACTTAAAAAAACAAGGAAATCTATACATGACATGGCAGCTAAACTGAGATCATTTAGACATAATTATTGCAATGTTTGCTTTAAGATTAGCCATGACTCGAATCCAGAATGGCCTCCTTAGAGACTACAGCCCCATTTATCTGAGCTGTCTCTGAAGTGTCAGCTAGTGTAGAGTTCAGGATGATACTGGAGTGTGACAGATTGCATTAAATGGCCCATGAATCACTGGGGCAGAAATAGCAGGAGAGTACCTGTCAGAATAAACCTCATGGGTTAACACTCCTGACTTGAGTGATCCTGAATTTGACCCCTGACCGTATGCTCTGACCTTTGCCCTGATTAAAGCTGCTCAGGTGCATCAGGGCTGAACAGATTCAGGTTAATGCATGTAGAGTGGAATGAGAATACATGTGTCAAATGGTACAAATGAACTCTTTTACTAAGGAGCAGAATCATTACTCTATGGAAATGATTTTAATTTTAACAATATAAAAATAATGCATACTGTCTATTTATGTCAAAAACTTAAAAACTGAATTAATAATGAAAAAGCTGTGCAATTATGGCTGTTGCTTACAAAATCAAATAAAAATCAAAGTAAATAATGCACGAAATATCCTTAAACGTTCTGCAAGAGAGCATTTTAAATAATTGGTGGGTTTTCATAATGTATTATTCAGTTCTGTATTGTCACAATGTAAGATATATTAGATATGAAATATGATTGATAACAGATTCAACAAAATGGAAGAATTTGCTGCAGGTGCTTTTGCCACAACTTTTTAAATCTGAGGGATTTTATCACTTTCTGTGACATTTCTGCCACAACTACTCAAATCACACAATTCTATTCATACCTTTGCACATATCATTACTGGTTAGAAAAATAGTTGTATTAGTCATACACAAATAAACAATTCTTGTAGGAAGAATCCAAATTATATTTCAATAAACATTATTTAAAAAGTTATATTAATAGCATGTATCTCAATCTGCAAGTCAAGGCTCATTCTCAATGTTTTTTAACAGTGTATGCTCTATGTTTACTGTAGCTGTCACAGTGCAGATCAGGTGCTTATAAACAATGTCTCTGCAGCCCTTTTTCAAATTTAGTTTGACAAGTTTTGTTTTTAGCCTAAGAGCAAATGCCTTGGGTTCAGATGGCATTGTGATAGTGATTTTCATAGGAAATCAAGTCATCATTTAGTTTCTCTCTAGCTGCGAGCATTCTCTAGGCACGCTTCACGACACAATGTGCAAAACCAAACACTCTGACAGACTTTTCTAACAGACCTTTAATCATAATCACCAACTCCTAATTACATTTATTCTAATTAATTTATTGATGTCTTAGCCCTCTGAACACCAACACTGTTCTAATAAAGGTTAATTTAGGGAGGAAGATTAATGCGTGTGTGTTCGTGTGTAAACGGGCAAGTGTACCCGCAGAAAGGTCATCAGCAGAATTAGCATTGTAATGAATTATTGCACTTTGTTCCAGAATACAGAACAATAACCCATTTCTCATACTGACAATAACATACTAAAATTGGCGTGATATCTAAAAGGTTCAGGGCATAGACGTGCAAACGTACAATCATGTAGAAGCTCTCCAAACAATTACACACACTGACACTCTTTGTTGACCTGTAGTGCGCTGTCTTGTTGACCGGCGTTGAAGAGATACCTTTCTATGGTCCCTGATAGCACAGTCCAGCCCTTTATGTCTGTGCCATACTGAAAAATCCAAATAAAAACAGATGTTTATCTGGTTTCAGATGGTTTTGATTGAAGCTGCCTGTTAGATGGGCAAAGATGGTTTAGATGGTTGGCGAGTTTGATTACTTGTAGGTCTGACCAATACAATTCCTGAATTTGAATTTAATTACCAAACAGGATGCAGAATTACAATTTGAATGTAAAGTAGTGTAATTAAAATTAACTTGAATTCCAAGAAATTCATAACTGTAAGGACAAACTTTGAATGTTGGGTAGATAACATCTTGTTTAAAAGTTTTAAAAATAGTTTAAAATACTTTAAGTTTGAAGGTTTGTAGGATGGATGGATGGAAAGATGGAAAGATGGAATGATGGATGGATCAATGGATAGAATGCCAGAACAATAGACAGACAGACAGACAGACAGACAGACAGATAGATAGATAGATAGATAGATAGATAGATAGATAGATAGATAGATATGCACAACCCTGGTACTCAGTCCATATACTTCTGTTGTCTGTGGAGAGCACATACTGCATTTGTAGTCAGATTTATGATAATTTGTTGACATGTTTATATTCATTGCCAGTTTCAAAGTTTCAAAACAGAAATATTTAGCCTGCAGTAAAATAAAAAATTAATGAATATCGAAACTGGGAGATGCATCGTCCAAATAACGAGAAGTAGCAATTCTGAGAACTTAAGGTGCAATTACAGTTGTACCCCTCATTTGTGTAATCTAATTTCAGCAGTGACACTAATGCAGACCGATGTACAGCTTCAGAACCTCTGTAAACCTACTTGTTCATTTAAATCACGTCTTTGGCACATATTCAAGTGCTTTTCATCTGTCTATATCAATTTTATATTCAGAGTGCCTTATTTCCAGGTGTGGGAGCACCCTGACCGTCACAGGCCCCAAAACACTGGCCCTATTGGCCCAGGGCATAATCCATCCATCTTTGCCGTCAACTGGCGGCCAACTGGTATTGTATTGAGTTCACACTTAAGTCAGCATCTATATCTTCCTCCACTTCTGCCTATCATGTACATGAAAAGAATGACTTATTTACACCTGGGACCAAGGCTAAGCAGGGCAGTGTATATATTAATATTGCAAACAATCATCCAAGGGCAGTCTTGTAAGGCGATCAGAGGCCAGTGACTAAATATGACAGTGGAAGCAATAAATCTCAATCATTTATGTAACAAGCCGAGTGAACAAAGAGAATGTAGTTCATTCTCTTCTGACCTATTTCTCTTTGCCCCACTCATCAATAATGGATGAAGAAGATGAGGCTGCCTGGAATCCATCTGGAGAGGACCAGGCCTGCCTGGGTATATTGGCTCAACTCGTTTTTGAAAAAAAATAAATAAATGAAATAATAACAATATTTCCTCCAGCTTTTTCTCAAGATGCTCTAGATAAGCTACTCGGTTTCATAAGGCAACTTGCGAGGAGCCTGCAGCTCGAATCAAAGATGCCGTAGAGTTAAACGAGGACGTGATGCGTTGCGGCACAGGGTGGTTTGTTTGCTCGTTCGCTTGTTTGTTTGTTTGTTTAAATATGGCTTGGAAAACTCACTTTAGCATGCTTCTCTTTTGTGAGAGCTATAGTGCTCGAGTTTGATCTTTCACATGGTAATGAATGAGTCACAGACGAGAATAAGACAAAGAGGAGCAGATTTTGTTTGGTGCTCATCGCATAATGATGCGAGCTGGTACAGTGCGAGCACACCGAGTCAGGTTTCAGGGACAAAAAGAGATATATTTTAATCAAAGCCCACTCCTTGACAGAGAAAAAGGGAGGGATGGATGGATGGAGTGAGTGAGGAGATGGAAAGAGAGTGAAACAGAAAGATGAAGAGGAGAAAAAGAGAGCTCCAGACAACAAGAAAGTGAAAAAGAGAGAGAGAGAGATAATGATGAAGCAGTTTGTTGTAACCTGCATTTCTTTGGTTGAGCGGCTTTGTGATGTGTGCGCAGAAGACAGTTTCCTCCTGTGTACAGTCGCTGTTATTTTGGGATATGAAATCATGGCTTTTGTTCTAAAAATGGATGCCCTGAATGTGGGATGATGGCAGCAGACGAAAATACACATTCAACGTCAACATTTTTTGACCTGAAGAAGTGCTCAGTCCAGATAGGCACTGACATCCCAAGATGTTCGCAGGCAAACCTCATCTCGTTCCACGGGACAGATTCAGCACAGCACTTAAGCAAAAATCCCCTCATGCGGAAGTTAGATCCCATAGGAAAGAAAGTCACAAATGAGATCTCTCTAAAAAGGCAGGCGTTTCTGCTAGACAGCAATGAAATTAATGGGAGAGTGAATGGAGACGTTTGCTTAAGTCTCCTGGTTCTCAGATTTTTCCCCTGAGAGAAAGACTCCAGGCTCTCGACTGCTTTTGCTTTGGGATGCAGATTTTCCTTTGGACATTAAGTGACAACTCAACACAGTATGAAAAATGATCCAAATTAGCCCTAAAATCAAACATTGAAATGAATGTTATTACTAATATAAATGATAATAATAGAAGTGGTATTATATTACCATGATTTCTTTAAACTCAAACATTAAAATAAATTCATAATTAGTTGTATTAAGAAATGTATTAACACAATTAATACAAACACAATTAATAACAGTATTATTATTATTATGAACTACACAGGCCAAAATTTAGGACAGGACATGGTTTGAACTGGAAAATTGTCAATTTTGCTTTCTGAATTTCTCTTGAATTTCTTTGTTTTCATGCTTTTGGCAGCCAATAAATCACAGCACAAAACAAATTGTGGTCAGCACAAGCCTCATTTATCCATGTTGCAAGTGAAACTGTATTAATTTTGTCTGGGTCAGATTTTTTATTACGTTGTAAAACGTGTAGTTTTGTTCATGGTTTTCAAGGATGAGTGGATGTCAAGCAACCTGTTAATGCTGACATCTGCCTAACCTATTTCTGTACAGATAATTAGATGCATGACCTTTGACCTCAACAATTATTTAAAAGTATTATTATTCAATAATTGTAATTCAATAATTGTAATAGTTCAATAATAATAATAATAATTCAATAGTTACAGTATTATTCATTTAATTACTCATATTATAAAATATCTATAGCTCTATATTCTTGTATCAACAACTTTATCATTTTGTCTCCATTCCAAAGGAGAAATAAAAATGAAGACAGAGTTGATGCTTAAATAAAACAGAACTTCATTAAATCTCCTGAGATATGAAAGAGCAACATCTAAGCACAGTCAGGGTAGACGTTTTTATTAAAAGCGCATTAAATGCACAGAACATGAATATATGATCCCTTATTACTGAAGCGCAGTGACTTTATAATCAGGGCAGAACACTCTGCAATATAAAAGTGAGTTAAACTAAACTGAACTGCATGTATTACTATTCACAGAATCACAACACAGGCTTCACAATAAAGGCCCCTGGTAAACGATGTTTGCACATGTCGGCATTGAGTATTTTTCACCGCTTTGGGGTTTCTTATGGAAATGGAAATTTCAGTAGATCATTTGGGACATCTAGTATGCATGTCCTGTAATCTTCTTCATTGGGCATATTGATACTACCGAGAGAGAGAGAGAGACAGAGAGAGAGAGAGGAATGAAAAGCTTGTTTATGACTGCAATAGAAGCTCAGATCACTGTTATTGATGGTCTTTGCTTAGCCAGATGCATTAAAGGCCATGTTTGTGTGCGTATGCATAACCTTTTGTTTAGTTTGACCTGGATTACATTACATACATGACATTATGCTTTTGTTGCTTTGTGTACAGTGACACATCATTACTATAAATCTGTTCCTTGGTGACAAGATGAACTACACTTTGAAAGACACGCGATTTCTCTTTCTCCTCCCTTGCCACACACACACACACACACACACACACATACACACTGACCCTGGTGTAAGACCAAGATGGATTGCTGTCAAAAGGACAGACACAATAAATAAGCAAACAAAGCAATAACAGGCCATTTCCATGCAGATCCAAAGGCATCCATCAATAAACACCTGAACATCCGCAGGCGGGATGAACGTGTGCGATGTCTCAGCGTAGAGGTATACAGCTGGGTTATGAATGTAGTCGTCTCTGTAATCTATCAGGGCTGAGTTTTAACTGCAGTCTGTCTCTGTGGGGGCCAGGAGTGTGTCACAATGACAAATGCAGCATTTTACCACTCATCAAGTACTGCTAATGCGCTCCAAAAAGAGCTTAGAGACTGCTTCCTGTTCTCTCTCTATATTCACTGACATGAGTTGACGCTGCACAATGAGTTGCTCATTTCTGACTTTTTTTCTTCACGAGCGCACATCTGCCTTTCCGCTAATTAGCTGTTTACGTTAAGGTGGCACTCGCGAAGACCTGCATCTGAAAACTAATCACAAGACGAGTACATAAAAAGAGTTGATCGTGCTAGGCTAATTATTTTCTTCAATTGGATTTTGACTACCTTGTCTTTCTTGAGAAGTACAGAAAGTAATGGACCCAAAAAGTGTTTTGATACTTAAGCCACACTTGAAAAATATATGAATGCCACTTGCTGTAGATAGCGAATCTTCAAACGTAAATATAAATTTCAAATTTCATTTCATGAAACGTTTTGCTTGAAAAGTTTGCTTCTGCTATCATTCTTTTAAATAAATGTCGCTTGGTTTCATATTTCACCTAATGCAAAGACATTGATACATTTTTAAGTGTGGCTTCAGTGTCCAAATACTTTATGAGAAGTTATGATGCTGTTGAGGCTAGACTCATAACTTTCAGAATTGCTTTTCAAATGCAAACCAAAATACATTCACATGGAAAACTGGTAAAACTTACCTCTGCCACTTACATGATAGGTTTCATGTGGTTCTTTTTTAACCAACCCATATTTACAAGAAGTAATTTCCAATAATGTATAATCATCTACTGTATAGCGCCGTGCCAAAACACATTGTCTCTTTCAGGATTTCACTGGTGTTACATTCAAATAATCACTGGTTTAAAGTCTTTACAGTTGTAGGTAGCTTGTAGGTGTGGTTCTATACTGTCAGAATTAGAAATCCTGCAAATACATTGAAAATATTGAACCGATTGTCACTGACAGTGCCGTTCTAACAAAGTATAAAAAATGTGTCAGTGTCTGCGACAAACAAAAAACATTACGTGATACCTGCTCAATAAGTTAACTTAAAAAAACTTTAATAAAGGTTAATAAATGTGTATATTGTACATCGTCAGTTCATGTTAACTAAGGCATTAAGTTATAACTGACAACAGTGTGCATTTTTCTTAAATAATTCAATCACTCTTTGAAAAAAAGGTACAGAACTGTCACTGGGGTGGTACACTGATGTACAAAAGCTAAAACATACATATTTGTACCTTATTTACCCCTAAATGGCACATATTAGTACTATAACCGTACATATTAGTACTTTAAGAGTACATATTAATAATCTTAAGTGAACACAGTAGTATCTTAAATGTACATATTGGTAACTTTTCATTTTTGTACCTTAGGCTACCTCCCCAGTGACAGATCTATATCTTTTTTTTTCTGAGAGTGATGGAATTCAATTATTCCTCTCATACCATGGACACAACACCTCAAGACATTGTTCAGATGCTTTAATTCAATACATTTGACAGGATTTTGTCCTTCAAACGCTCTTGTGTGTAGAACTAATTTCTTTCCCATCTCATCCCAAGCCTCCGGTGCTAATTCCAAACGTCATTTTAGAGCTATACGGAGGCTTGAGCCATTGATATGCAGACTAATGCAGTTATTGGGAGAGAGAGAGAGCGAGAGAGAGAGAGAGAGATTAAGCATGTGAATTAACTGCTTCTTTGCATCTCTCAGCCAGTGTTCAGCAACAGTGTCTTTACTAATAGCGAGAATATAAGTTTAACTGATTCAAAAACAGTGATGTTATCACCTCGCTACTGAGAAATTTCATGTAGCTTTTCTGTTGCAAACTATTTATGTGCACATGTATGTTTCCATCTGTGTACAAGTGTGTGTCTGTACTGTATGTCTGTGCGTCCAGTGAGAGGTAAAGAGAGAGTGGGATAATAAGAAGTAATTTGTTTGGAAACACATGGAAATTGGCATTTTTAAACACATGGAAATTGGCATCCTATTGTTAGTCATATGTGTTTGCTTGATCAGTGTCTTTGTGGGTTTTGGTTTATTTGCTGTTATACACGGTAAGGACCTTTAAAATAACAAATAATTTGGCGAAGTGATGTGGAACTATAATGCAGTTGACAGACCTGGAACTACTTCATATTGTAGGCCTAGATATGCTGGGAAATAACTGCACACTTTAGAACGTTCATCAACCAATCAGAAACAAGCATTCAACAGCCGCGTTGTATAACTAATGTTAACAAATGAGACCTTATTGTGAAGTGTTACCTCCAGTGTTAATGTTTTTGATTAAAGACCATGAGGGCACATGAATTCAAAAATGATGCGCATGGATAAATCATTCATAATAAATACTGCAGTATTCCATAAAAAATAAGAATTGTCTGTTTACATTTCACAGTGACTTTAAATTTGAAAATTAGATATTGAAATTAGAAGTTAGATATTTCTTGCCCTTGTATACCATCATTTAAACAGTGCTATTGTTACGGCATTTGTGAAGCGCACATTAACAGCGTGGAACATTACGAGTGCTGACCCTATAATAAATACACATTAGCGGCTTGCAGTGCTCTGCGGTTAGAGTTCGATGGGTAATCTCCATGCAGGTCTTCCCAGTGATACAGTTACACTTGGGACTCATTAATATTAGATGAACTATTAACGTATAGGCCATTTTATATGGAGGATTCGCACACTGGCACGTAGCCGAGGTTGACGACTCTCTGCGCATGCATATGCAACATATGCACGCCCACACACAAGTACACACACACAGGGGTCCAGCTGTGCTTACTTGTTGGATGAAAATCCCCCAGCAAAATGGGCGCTGTGTTTTTGCACATGACAAAGTGCTGGAGGGGCGGGTATGGAACAGGGATTGATTTTTGAATTGAAGAGTGCAGCAGCGGCTATGTATCATCAGCTCCCTGCTCCTTCCCTCTCTCTATCTCCCCTCCTCTCTGTCTTCTGATGTTGGCGTTTAGCGTGTGTGTGTGTGAGTGTGTGCCTGCCTGCCTGAGTGCATCTCTAGCAGAGAAGCTCAGAGGGAAAGTGGGTCACACTCGGCTCGCCTCAAGACTAAGACCAGATCTGCTATGCACACACGTTTAAACACAGCGCAACGCACCTACACACACACGCAGGCACGCACAAATCCACCTTCACATAAAAATGCACATCATATCGCCCCTAATCCTCCAGAGAGAGGATCTCGGTACATCACTATGAGTCTTGAGTTATTTGAGTGGACAGTTCACTATTCAGAAGAGTGAATTACCCTGCAGCTTTTCAAGGGAGAATAGGACACAGTTTGTGAGGATTTACCTCTCTCTCTCTTTCTCAACCCCTCCTTATATCTACTGGGTGGATTAAACCAGTGTCTCTTTCATCCTCATTTGGCAGTATGAGCGCTTTTCTGAGTCATGCTCTTCCCGGGTTCTGCTGAGCTGTTGGGTATGTAAAATCTGTGCAGGCAAATGAGCAGCATCACCTGGGAATACATAACTGTACCATACTGTCACTCTATTTTACAGCATGGTGAGCATTTCAGCCGTTTAGCATATTGAGGACATTTTGTACTGCCAGGATATGGATATAGTTTCCATTTCATATAATAACTCTTCTGTGTCCAGACCAAATCTACCTACAATATGTGGAGAAGAAGCTTTCTGTAGGAAGGAAATCTCACAAATGGGATCAGTTTAACTTCTCATTTGTTTAAACAGCTGTGAGATTAAATGGAGAGCAAATGGAGATTTTCAGGGGTCTTCTGCTTCTCAGATTCTTCTGTTGGGTAAAAAGACTCTGGTAATCTCACATGTCTCCTCTAGAGAGCTCAACCACATCTCAAGCTGCACTCAGATGTGCCAGGATACCAAAGTCTGCAGTCAAAAGTCAGAGATTTCAAAATTCATTCAAATATTTCTCATCAAACTTGAGCTGTAAAATCTACATTGATTAATAACCATGCAAATTGTGACTTTTTAAAAATCTTTTTTATTACCAAGATCCCCTGACAAAAGAAAGAACATAAAATTCCAGTTTATATTATATTATATTATATTATCACAAGTGCAACTTATATAATCTCAACCTATACATACATATATCTCAACATATATACACCTCAACACACATACACATATTACACACACACAAACATATGTATACTGATTATATAAATACTGAAATACATAAATTTATATATACATGCATATATATATATATATATATATATATATAATTTATGTATACATTTATACATGCATACATTCATATATTATATTATATTATATTATATACACACAGACACACACATACATACTAATTACAGAAATAATTTTTTTTGAAAAAAAAAAACCTGTCATCACTCTTGCATGTCTGCCACATGCTGCTTTGTGAACACTGGTAGTATTGAGTTGTAGAGTGATGAAATACTTTTTAACTATGTACGCAATTATTGCATACAGCACTAATGTCAAAACTAGCAGTGTGGTTTTGGTCTCATGTTTAGTCAATACTGTGTATGCGTGTATGAATATTTCCACACCACAGAGTGCATTGGCATGGACTAATGAACTATTCGGCGTGAGACAGCAGGGAAGAGATGCCACACTCAGTGAATAATTTGTTTATTGATTGCAGCATTTAA
>JAFVLL020041316.1:0-26465 GCA_021397915.2 Tor tambroides | reverse complement strand
TTTTAAAGCCTAGTTACTCATTTGTAAGAGAGCCCATTTAAAAGCTTTTAATCTTAGATAGCAGCATGCGATGGAGCGTGACCGGGTCTCTCTCTGTGTGTGTGTGTGTGTGTGTGTGTGTGTTTGGCAGCTGGCCCTGGGTAATGTGATCAGTGCATTGGGAGATCAGAGTAAGAAGGCAGGCCATGTGCCTTACAGAGACTCCAAGCTCACACGCCTGCTGCAGGACTCGCTGGGAGGAAACAGGTAACGTCTGACACACACCTCAACTCCAGAAGTGTTGCATTCTTAGGAACACTGTGTCAAATTAAAAGATGCTTTTGGAGCAGAGCTGCTGGGTCGAGAATCGCACACGTGTTTTTGTATCATACTAGGTAACTCCCTTTGAGTTTTATTGTTCTTAAATTAAGCTAATTATAATTACTATAGATTAACCATACCCCTTATCTGTGACATTTTTAGATATATGAAAGATATTTGCAGTAGTCCTGTTATGAAGTTTTTCAGGTTGTGCTGAAGATAGCTTTGTGGACCTCCCACTGACTTCTATTGTTTTTAAGAAAATGATCATTATAATTACTGTGCCACACCTTTTACACCTGTTATTGTTATGTGTGAAATAAGACATTGTTCAGTTTCTTTATGTAGCTTTTAGTCCACACAAAAACAGCAAAACTTGACATGCACATATGCATTTTGTTATATTTTGTTAAATTAAGATAATTATAAATACTACAGACCATCCCTACTTCTAACCCCACCTCTTTTATTATGACACTTTTATTATGTTATGCTTATGATTATTTACATGAAATAATATAATATTTTTATGACTTACTGCAGAATTTAAACAGGTAAGGGGCATGATTAGTTAGAATCATTCAAAAAGATTTTATTTTATGTGTTTATTTTTTAAAATGGTTTTAATAATTAATCTCAGTAAATTAACATTCAACAGACCTAATTCAGAATTTACAAGTCAGGGGGCATAATTAATTGAGATTTAATTATTTTTTTTATATATATCAGTGCTGGCAAATGATTAATCATGATTAATCACATCTAAAATAAAATGTTTGTTTCATAAAATGTGTGTGTTGTGTATATTTATTATGTGTATATATAAAAACACACACATGCATGTATATATTTAAGAAAAAAGTTATGTTTATATATTATGTTTATATACAGTATAATATAAATATATACATGTAAATACATGTAAAGATTATCAAAATATATGCTGTATGTGTGTGTATTTTATATATATTAAATATGCACAACACATTATATAAACAAAAACTTTTATTTTGGATGCAATTAATCATGATTAATCGTTTGACAGCACTATTTTATATATATTTATTTATTTTATATTTTTAATATTAATATTAACATTTGTGCTTATTTTATATTTTACTTCAGAATGTACATACAAGTCAGGGGGCGTGATAAATTGAGATTGTTTTTAAATAATTTATTTTAGATACTTTATTTATTTTATAAAAAAATATTTTTAAATAATTAATCAGAAATGAAAAATTTAATTGACAGCCCTAATTACTTCAGAATGTACATATAATTACAGGGGGCATGTTTAAATTTTTAGTATTTTATTTTATATATTTATTTATTGTATATACATTTTTTTTATATATTTTAATATGTATTTTTAAATCATCAGTTTCAGTAAATTAACATTACATTGACAGCCCTAATTGTTAGCCCCTATATCATACTATATCTAGAAAGCTAAGTTCTGTCTTTGTTGAGACACTTTGTTTAGAGGTCTCAGATTGTCTATGCGAGTTCACACACTTGTAAACATCGCTGTGCACAGTGCAGTCATTGTGCCTTGAAGGTTAATGCATGCTAACAGTGCACTGCATCAATCTGCATGGAGGCGTAGCGCTGGGTCACTCAGCCCACAGTGGACTGGACAGGCTGCCCATATATTCTTATGATGTGGGTTCAGAGGGGGAGTTGATTGAATTAAACATGAGGGACTGCAGACAGAGGCACTCCTTAAAGACATTCAATCCCAGCCGCATCCACAAAAATATGCGGGCAGCATTTGCAGTCCATGAAAACATGTTTGTGTTTATCTGTCATCTGTTTGTGTGGTTTATCTTTCTGCCTTGTGTGTGTGTGTTTGTGACAGACCCTTATGAATTCCTGGCCTCTTGCATTCTCATCTGCTTTGTATCTCTTTAGTCGGACCGTGATGATTGCCTGCGTGAGCCCCTCTGACCGTGACTTCATGGAGACCCTGAACACGCTGAAGTACGCCAATCGGGCTCGCAACATCAAGAACAAAGTGATTGTGAACCAGGACAAAACCAGCCAGCAGATCAGCGCATTACGAGCAGAGATCGCACGCTTGCAGATGGAGATCATGGAGTACAAAGCGGTAAGGAGAAGGACCTGGAGGGTCGTGGCATTCTGGGAAGAGTTCGTCTCCAGCAGGCATCTTTTTCCACCAGCAAAAACCCTCAACTGGACAGTCATTTACTCGCCCCCATATCAAAAAATGTTCTTCTGTGGAAAAAAATGTTTTGTAGAATATTCTGGCTGTGCATTTCAAATCAATGAGAGTGCATGGGTGACTGGGCTGTCGAACTCCTAATATTACTAAAAAAAAAGACAAAAGTATTCCATACTACTTGTGCACTATATTCCAAGTGTTTGGAACAGTCTGAAAAAAGTAAGGCCCTGTTTACACTAGTGCATTTTCGTTTTAAACAGCGTTTTAAAATGAAAACGATCCTTGTCTACACTGCGTTTCAGAAACTATCTTCGTCCACACTACACAACTGAAAACACGTCACATGACCATTCATTCAGGTACAACAATGAGCATGATGTTATTGTTTACACGGTCTACACGGAATTTGGGCATCCACGCCATCGTCCTTTTACACTGAAACGCAACCCCGGAGTTTTCAAACTAAAACGGCGTCTGCAGCGTTTTCGAAAGTCTCAGTTTTCGAGGGTCAAAAACGCCGGAGTAGTTTAAACGACTGGCGTAACTGTAGCAAAAGTTGTGTTTTAAAACGAAAACGCACTAGTGTAAACAGCCTAATTCTTAGCTAAAAATTTCACCTCCCCACCAACACATCTCTTGACAATTTTTAAATATCTTTACAAATATTTTTAAGAATTTGTTACTACTCCCACATTAGCTTGAGGGTTAGCTGTAGTTGGTGATGTTTTATCTTCAAATTGTTCAAATTCGGTATGAATTTGTACGAATTAGTACAATCCCTTTTGTACGCTTTTGAACAATCTACTCACACACCTCTTGAGGAATGGGGTCACCTTCATGGTGACTTGTAACCTATCAGTCATACAAATTCTTATTATCCTACAGAAAGATGTACGAGTTGTACGTAAAACGTCATAAATTGGTTGCGTATTCGTATCTTTTCTTTTGCACATTTAGTCACACACTTCTTGAGTTTAGTTTTAGGGGTAGGGTTATGGGTTGACCTTCATGGTGACATTTTATCTACAAATCATACAAATTCATAGGATCATACTCGAAGACATCTGGTCTGTAGGTAAAATTAATCGCCAAAACGTCACCATCTCTTTTGTATGATTTTGTACGATCCAGTTGCACACCACTTGAGGGACGAGTTAGGGTCGGACCGTCATGGTGACTTTTTACCCACAAATCATTCAAATTCATATAATCTTACGATATAATATAATTATATAATTGCGATATGTATAATCTTCTGGTTTGTACGTTAAACATCATCATGAATTGGTTGCGAATTCATATGATCTCTTTCGCACATTTTTGTAAGATCAAACACCTCTTAAAGGCAGGGTAGTTGATTTGGTTCAGAAACATTTTTTGTTATGCTGGTTGAAAGTCTCTTCACATCTTGACAGCTATCACTAAGTTAAGCGCTCTATGTGTATTTATATCGTCTGTGGAAGGTGTAGGACCAAAAAATGTTCGTCCAATCATATTCCTCAGTCCATGCACCTGCAGACATGATACATCATTACGTTATTGCAGACCGAGCGAGAATGGAAGGCGTCATTATTGTAATATTATGCACTTCGTACTGTAATGTTTTCTCACCAGTGAATGAGACTTGAGGTAATCTGACTGTGCTGCATTCAACTCTCTGCCATAGTGTTGCTGGTTAGCCTCTGGTCTACCTGTGTGCGTTCATGTGTTTTGTGGAGGCGTGACTTTGGAGAGTGATTTGCAGGGAGGGTGGGATCTTATGCTTTCAAAGCTATTGATAGCCTCTCCGAAATCGCCTACCCTCCTTTAATGATTAGATTTAGGGTTGGACCTTCATGGTGATGTTTTACCTACAAATCATATGAATCATAGGACTCAAAAAGCATCCAATTTGGTGGTAAAATGTCGCCATGAATTGGTTGCGAATTCTCTTTTGTACATTTTTTTTTTTGAACAATCTACTAGGGGTGGGTGGATATACCAGTAGACATCATTAACCGGTAGAAATTTGTCAACTGGTAGAGATTTTGGACTATTGTCTTTCTTGCGGTTATGCACTCATGTCAGTTTGCGGTGCGCTGGCGTCACGAAAATGTATTCTTTGCACAGTTTTTTTTTTTCAGCTCTCAAATCATGTTCTTGCATTCAGGAGGATATCATATGGGCTTGGAATAATGACAGACTTTATTTTTGGGCAAATCTGAAAGACAGACTTACCAACTCACTTGAGTTATTAGGAAAGCAGACATATGACACATGGCAGAATGTTCTGCACAGCAGGAACCAGTTTACAGTGACAGAACTGACTTGTCAAGATATCTTATTGCTTGTTTATTTTACCACAGAGGAAACAATTTGAGCTGACATTGAAGCATCAAACACTTCCTCTATTACTAAATCAAATAGAGGACTAAGGGAAGATAGTGAGTCTGGTGACCTTTCATTCTACACTTCTCCTCTCTCCTTCAATGCCACCCAGTTGGCGCTCTAGCTGTTTATGTAATAAGTCCAGGGGATGAGAGAGCCTGTGCGGTGGGCTTGTGCATGATAACATGGTTCAGCTCATGGGATCTCACTGGAGTTAATGGAGCGTAGCAGCAGCTTAGCGCCTTGGCCTGACCTGGATGATAAACGGCCGCCGGAAGAAGTTAGTGATTATCCGTGATGGCTTTGAGAGAGTTGAGCCGCCCTGACAGAGAGACCGAGCATGAAAAGACTGGGGGATTGTTGCTTGGGTTGGACAGGGTCAGTGCCTAGCTATGCGTCTCTCACAGTCTTTGCATTTCTTTCAGGGAAAACGAGTGGCCTGCGAAGATGGATCCGACGGTTTTAGCGATCTGTTTCAGGAGAACTCCATGCTCCAAAAAGAGAACGACACTCTACGTATGCGGGTCAAAGCCATGCAGGAAACCATCGACCACCTCAACACTCGAGTCACCCAGCTGCTCACCAATGGAGTCAACCTGCTGCTCACTAAGACTGGTGAGAGACCTCTAGTGGTTGGAGAGGGGATTTCCACTGAATTATGTGTAGATTGTAGGACTGGGTGATATTTACTATATACTCAGTGTAATTTTGTTGTTGATATAAATGTAACATGAATATTTTAATACTTTTAATGTATTTTTTATTTGACCAATAAGTTTTCCAAAGGCTGTGGAGCAGTGGGGCAGTTTTGCATCTGCACCTAAAATACAGTGTCTTGGTATCCCAGCGGTGTCTCTGACTTATGGGTTTCTATGCAGCACTATTAACAGCAAAACAATTATTAAACAATTAATTAATTATATAATTTAAATAACTGATAGACAAGAACTGCAAACTGCAAAATTAGTTTAAATTGAAAATTTAAATTACTCAAATATAGTTTTTGTCATGAAAACGCCAAAAAAGCTGGCATGGTGTTAAAAATCAAACAAACATCAATACTTCTTGTCATTTCATTACTGCTGAATAAATCTGTCACTCTTTGAGCAGGTGAAACTAACGAGGAGATTGGCAATCTAATCCAGAACTACATTCGAGAAATCGAAGAGCTGAGGTACCACGATATTCCACTCATGAAACGTTTGGATGTGAATTTCTCATCAAAGCAATAGAAAACAATGAGTCTTGTGTCTCTGGTTCTCTGTCTGTCTCAGGTCTAAGCTGCTGGAGAGTGAGGCCATGAACGAGTCTCTGAGGCGCAGTTTGTCTCGCCTCTCCGCCCGCTCTCCATACCCGGCCTCTCACCCCTCCACTCCAGCACTCCCTCTCGGCTCCTCCCCCTCTGTTTCCATGGATGCAGAGATGACAGATGTGATTCGTCAAGCCAAATTAGATGTCGAGAGGCTGAAGAAGAAAGAGAGAAATCAGAGGAGGAAGAGGTGTAGTCTGAGGAGCAAGTGTTTGTTTGTTTGTTTTTATTTATCTTATTCTTTTATTTATTATTTTTATTGATTCTTTATTTATTTTTGTTTGTTTTACTTTATTCTTTCCTGCATTTTTTTATTTATTTTTTATTTATTTTATTCTTGTATGCATTTATGTATTTATTCATTTTTATTTTTTTATTTAGATTTATTTATTTTATTTACCTGTTTATTCTTTTATGTATTTTTGTATTAACTTATTCTTTTTATATTATATTATTATATTTTTATATTATTTATTATTTTATGCTTTTATTCTTTTATGAATTATTAATTAGTTTTTTATTTATTCTCTTACGTATGATTTATTTTTTACTTTTATATATTTATGTATTTTATTCTTGTATTCTCTTTTTTCCATTTATTTATTCTGCTCAAATTTTCTTGAAAAATGATTTCAAAAATGTTCATTTCGTTTCATTTTCATTTTGAGGGAAATAATACCATGATAAATCCACATACATAGACATAGGTCTGAAAAGCTCTTGATTAAATTTTCACTTATGTAAATGTATTTTTGAACATTTTAAGGTCACATCTAAAATAAAATGATATTGTCAGACTACAATATCCGCAGCATCTATGAATTAATTAATGCTATTAAATATGTAATTAAATGAGAGATCCTGCTCCAGGACGTCTCAGATGGTCTTGACACTTCATGTGTCTGGCAATCTCTTCTGATGTTAGCAGAGGTCTTGTAACTTATTCCACTGATTGTGTATTTGGAAGACTTTAATATGCTTGTCCTCTTCAGTTTTATGTTACTGAGCCAATAAGAGGCTGTAAAATGTGCCAGAATTAGATTTATCTCTGTGTTTGTGCCAGTATGTCCTGACCGACTCAAACTAAGGACAGCAAGCTGGCACAGATACAAGTATCTCTCAGTAAATCGTCCGTTATAATGAATATAACTATAGGAACGTCCCGCTCTCAGATTGGCTCTAATGTGGCCATAATGAGAGAGAGGCCATGGGTAATTTGTGAACCCAGCATTACAGAATTACTTCTGGAAATCTCAGCTGACCTGCAAAGGCTAAAAAGCAGAATACCCAGGATAAATCTCTCCGCTGCATGAGTCCCTGTGCTGCGATTACATGACTACTACATGACGTCTGCATCAGATATTGGTGGAATTGTTGGAATTATGTGTAATGAATGTCCTATGTTTTTGCATGTATTTGTCTATAGGAACTTTAATAATAGTTCACCACTGTCTCTTTTTTTTTTTTTTAGTCCTGATAAAGAAAAAGGTTTGAAGAAGAGAGCCAAGCTTTATCCTCAAGAAAATGGGGAAAGGAGCGAGAATGGGCTGGGCAGGGAAAACGAAGAGAGACGAGAAAATGGAGATGGAGACTCTGATAATGAACCTGAAGAGGTGAGAGAAAGGAGATTTATTCATCATATTCCCACTGGTCTGCTGATTACAAAGATTTGAGATGAACTTCAAAAAAAATCGAAAAAGTTGTATGGTAATGTTTTATGAGAATGAAGTGGAAATAATGCAAGAATTATGTTTTACGGCAGTGTGAATAAATATGAGAGTAAAGAGGAAATGATATGAATAATGTTGAATATTGTTGAATGTGAATAATGTTGAATATAAATGACACACTGCAGACAGTGATTTAATGAAAATAAAACTGTAAAATTACAAGAATTAAGTCTCAATTTTACAGCAGTTTTATAAAAATAGAGTTGTAATATGAGAAAAAATAATATTGCAATAAAGTTTTTATTTGCAGTGTTTTATGAACATAAAGACAAGGGAAAAGTTGTAATTTTTTTTTAGGAAAAAAAATTAAGTTTCAAGAATAAAATCTTATCAATAAAGCGGTATTTTATGAGAATAAAGCTGTGCTGCAAGAATAAAAATAAAAAAGTTATTGCAAGAATACATTTGTAATATTGAGTCTTAATATTAAAGAAAAGAAGTTTATATGGTAGTGTTTTATAACAATAAAATCATAAAATTACAGAAATAAAGTCATAATATAACAGACACAATAAAGACTAACACTGCTTTTCTCAAAAAAATACTAAGTTGTAATATTACATAAATAAAGGTGGATCATTTTGAGATACAAATGATTAGGCATAATTTATATGAAAGCCTTTATGTATAATGCATTATAAAAGTAGTTTTAATGCATTAATTATGCCTTGTAATGCACCTTATAATGCATTATGCAAATTAATAAATAATTGTAACCATAGTTAATACATTATAACACTTATCGATTCATTGTTACACTATGCATTTTGAATTTGGTTATAATAATTTACGACAAGATATGTGTTGTAATACATTATGTTATGAATAATTCTAATGCATCATACCCTCTAACACCCCTTTATAATGCATTATACATAAAGCTTTAAATTGTATATATTCTAATCATTTTTTGGGGTTTGTTGTGTGTGAGAGACGGTCTTAAGGTTTGATCTCCTTCACCCTGTGCAGGACGGCATGTATCCTCTTCAGGAAGATGATCACGGTGAGAGCGGCTGTGATGAGGATGAGGAGGAGGAAGAGGAGACCAGGGAGGAGGAAGAGTTCGACAGCGACGAGAGCCTGGTGGATTCCGACTCTGACTCAGACGAGAAAGGTGCATTCACAGATGCGTTTATTACAAACTGTTGTCCTTTTGCATTATTGACACACTATTTTCCTGTTTGATACTGTAATATTTGCTACTTCAGACTTACCTTTTAACCTGTGGCTCCTCGACTATCAGTCAGCTTGCAGGCCGATCTTGCGGACCTGACATGTGAGATCGAGATCAAGCAGAGACTCATCGATGAGCTGGAGAACAGCCAGCGGCGGCTGCTGACGCTGAAGAGCCAGTATGAGGAGAAGCTGATTCTGCTCCAGAACAAGATCAGAGACACACAGCTGGAGAGAGACCGCGTGCTGCACAACCTCAGTGAGCGTCTGCCAGCTTCACATCCATTTGTGGAGACATCGTTTACATTGTTTGTGATGTATTTCTGGTATTTTTCCAAGGCAAAAGACCCCAAAATTCTATAAATAGGTGTTTTAAAGTGTTAGTTCACCTTGAAATGAAAATCCAGTCATCATTTACTCACCCTCATGTTGATCCAAACCCATAAGAAATGAGTTTGGAACGTAAATGACAACTTTAATAATCCCAGTAAACAATTCTCCCATCATTTTCTTTGTGATTTTAGTGTCCATGGAGAACTACACTGAAGAGAAAGCCAGTAAGATCAAGTCAGAGTATGAGAAGCGTCTGAAGGAGATGAACCGAGACCTGCTGAAGCTGCAAGCTGCTCAGAAGGAGCACGCGCGTCTGCTGAAGAACCAGGGCCGCTACGAGAGAGAGCTCAAGAAACTGCAGTCTGAGGTGGCCGAGATGAAGAAAGCAAAGGTGAGAGCTGGAGCTTTATTTTTAGAAATACGCCCCCTTGAGGCCATCAGGAGAAAAACAACAAAAAAATTTCATTGGTTCCATCAGCTGTAGAGATAACTGACTGTAATTGAGAATGAAAACATTTACATTTTTATTTTAAGAGGGTAATTAAAGTACCAGTTTTTCTCATGAGTGTAGTTTTTTTTTTTTTTTTTTTTTTTTTTTTTTCCATAAAAGTAGCTGATCCCTCAGGCATAGAATGTGTCCCAGTTTGCATAAAAGTATGTATGCTGATAGTAGGGAATGCACTTGCTTTTTTCCAGCATTGGAAAAGTGGCTACGCACACACAGACTAATCTTCAAAAGTTTGGGGCAGGGTTATAATAGTTAAGTAAAACTAAAACTTAAACTAAAAGTAACACCATAAAAAGTCATTATTTGTATTAAAAAACTGTAACTGAAATAAAATAAACTATAATAAAACTTTTAAATTTTTTTTTATTTCAGCTAGTTGCAACATTTCTCAGTTTAGTTTAACTTGATGTACTAAAATAACTCAAATTAAAACTGAAAATTAATAAACTATGTAGACATACAGTGCTGCTCAAAAATTTGGGATCAGTAAGATTTTTAAAGAGATTTCTCATGCTCATCAAGGCCATATCTATTTGATCAAAAATACAGAAAAAAACCTGTAATTTTGTGAAATATTATTGCAATTTAAAATAATATTTTTCTGTTTTAATATACTTTTAAAATATAATTTATTCCTGTGAAGAAAAGCTGTATTTTCAGCATCATTACTCCAGTCTACAGTGTCACATGGTCCTTCAGAAATCATTCTAATGTGCTGATTTATAATCAGGGCTCAAATTGAGGGGTGATGTGGGGGGATGGCATCCCCTGGTTGAGGAAAAAAAAAGACAAAGCATCCCCTCTGTAAAACCACCATGCCCCCTTACCATCCCCTTTATATTATTAATGTTGTGTACTATGTAAAACTTATGTTAAAATTCTCTACTTATGATAATTTACGAACTAAATAATGGTGAGTGGCCAATCAGAACTTGGTGCTGTAACAAGTTGCACACAAGCAAGTTTTCATCATTTTTCGCGCGAAATGGTTCAAGCGCAACTGTTTAAAAAGAAGACAACAGAAGGTAATGATTTTTCCTTGATTCAAATTTAAAGACATTCCCCTGACATAATGTTATTGTGCTGTATGTGTGACTGTGAGGGACTGAGACTGACGATTGGAGAGCTGACATTATTGAGTATATCTCTGACGTCTTGAGAGTCCAAAAGCATTCCCTGTGCGATGAAGCCTGTTCGAATGCAGTTAGAGTTCCCTTATAATTCAAGCAATGAAAGACAAAATACACATGTATGAGTTTTTATGTTTTTATATTCATTGCACAAACAATGTACTTTTCTGAATATCAGCACACGTGTGCGAGCACAAATGCGCTATTAATTGTATACTGCAGTGCAGAGCAACACGGTGTCTCGTTCCTTGAATGAATCTGTTTTGTGACGGACTCACTTGTTTCATTTCTAATTGAATCAGCCGTTTTGAATGATTCGTTTGATTTGAATTATTCAATAAATCATTTATTAAAAAAGGGACTCGCTGCCACCTACAAGCCTAAACCAGTCAAGGTGCCATCAAAAAAACACATTCAGCAATATATTGTTATTGTTATTTATTAATATTGAACATTTCAGGCCCCAGAAGGAAAAAAGCTTATAAATATTAGTTCATTTAATAAGGTTCTTTTTTTATTAAATAAAAATCTTTTAAAATATGAGACAAATTAAAAAAAATAAAAATAGCTACAGGACAACCAAAAAAAATAAAATAAAAATTGCCTACACCATCCCTCCTGAATTTTTTTTTTTACAATTCGACCACTGTTTATAATCAATACTGGAAACAGTTGTGCTGCTTAATATTTTTTAAGACCTGTGATAGTTTTTTCAGGATTTTTTGATGAATAAAAAGTTAAAAAGAACAGTGTTTATTAAAAGTAGAAATTTTTGTGTTACATTATACACTACTATTCAAAAGTTTGGGGTCAGTAATTTTTTTTATTTTTTAAAAAAAAAAGAAAAGGATGTGTTAAATGGATAAAAAGTGATAGTAAAGAAGACCTATATTGTTAGAAAAGATTCCTATTTTAAATAAATGCTGTTCTTTTTAACTTTTTATTCATTTAAGAATCAAAGAAAAAAATATCATGGGTTCCAAAAAAATATTAGGCAGCGCAGCTCTTTTCAACACTGATAATAATAAGAAAATCAGCACATTAGAATGATTTCTGACGGATCATGTGACACTGACTGGAGTAATGATGCTGAAAATTCAGCTTTACCATCACATGAATAAATTACATTTAAACATATATGTTAAAAAAGTGGTTTTAACTTTTCACAATATTGCTGTTTATTGTTTTTGTTTTTTTTCTTGATTAAATAAATGCAGCCTTGGTGAGAATGAAACATTAAAACAATCTTACCAAGCCCAAACTTTTGAATGGTAGTGTACAGCACCCAGATAACATTTGTAATACAAGCATTATGCAAAAAAGAACAACGTATGAAATCATCTATCCCATAATGCAGTGTGTCTGACTTGGCCTTTGCTTTCTAGTGTGACAGGTGAACCAGAAATTAGCACAGCCACAAATTTTAATACCTCTGTTTTCAATTATTTAATAATCCTGGCAAACAGTAAGTCATTGAAAATAACCTAATATTATTCATATACAACATTCTTGTTTAATGGAATGTACTGTACACATTAATTCTAATATTGCATACTGCTTGTCCAATGTTCCCATTATGTGAATGGGAACATTGGACTACTTTTTTTTTTTTAACTGTTTGACACTGCTGCATCTAGTAGTTTCACGCAGTGCTTGCTTTTCATCCCACCTATAGGTGGCGCTGATGAAGCAGATGAAGGAAGAGCAGCAGCGGCGGAGGATGATCGATGCGAAGAGGAACAGAGAAATCGCACAACTGAAGAAAGAGCAGCGAAGACAAGAGGTTTGACTGATTAACATTTAAAAAACGAGTGCTACCAGTTGTTTATCATGGTGTATGAAGTATTATGTACTCACTCTCTCCGTGCTCTGTTAGTATCAGATCCGAGCTTTGGAGTCCCAGAAGCGTCAGCAGGAGCTCGTGCTGCGGAGGAAGACGCAGGAAGTGACGGCGCTGAGGCGGCTGGCCAAGCCCATGTCGGAGCGCGTGGCCGGACGCGTGGCCCGCAGACTCACCAGTGTGGACTCCGGAGCAGAGCTGTCCACCAGCACCACAACAACCTCTGAACCCGAATCCACTCGCTCGGTGTCCACCATCATACGCCAGTGGAATACCAAACTGAATGGATTCCTGGGAGAGAATGAGAGCCATGGGACTGGAGGAAACCTGGCCAGGTCAGTGATGCATACATCAATGACTCGATGAATGTTTTTTGAAGGAAGTCTCTTATGATCAATGAGGCTGCATTTATTTGAGCAAAAAACAGTAATATTTAGAAATCCTTGGGTATGAATCCTGTCAAAAACATGACTTATAAATAAAGAGCTGAAAAATGGGAGACCGAAAAATGGCTAAAATGCTTGCAATTGCATTTTTACATCGCACACGCTTTTGTTCATACTATCGGGTAGGTTTAGGTATAGTGCAGATGGTACGTTATTTTAGGGCTGCACAATTAATCGAAATGAAATCGTAAAGGCAATAAATCGCGATTAGAGAGAAGCTGCGATTGTCATGCGTATCTTTCAGTGAAGCCCGGTTCTGGGATCAGTAGTAAATCTCCATCCGAAGGCCAGAGGGCGCTCTCGCGCGGAAACGCCAAATACGCCCCGCAGAAGAAAAACCCAGGGAATGCCTGTCGCTGCAACTGAATAAACAAAAGATTTAACTGCTTTCATTGATTCAACGTGACTAATAAACACACTACGACAATATATGGTTTATCTGAGTTTGTTTTATTATAATTTTCATTATAATATATAACAATGCAATGCTAATCGACATAGTGTTTATCACTGCTTAGAATACTATGAAATATTGCTTGCCTTATTCTGTCTAAAAGAAGCCACATCATCTCACAGAAGGATTTATTTCAACACTCGATTGATGTTATGAGGTGAGTTCGGAGTAAAAACATGTTTTTAAATATGGTATTTTCACGTGCTTTCAGATTGAGCAGTATTTGTTATTACACACAGTTCAGTGAGAAGCTACGCAAACAGCTGTCATTATCGCTATTGATTTCTTCGATTTCATAATTGTACGATTATATCGTCTGCGATTATGAATGCGATCTGTTCCGGGAAAAAAACGAACACTCTTTTAGCGCCACCCGGTGGACATTTCACATTAAATAGGTCATGAAACTTACATGGCGGTATTTCGCATCTTGCAAAAAATTAAGAAATCAGTCTAAAGGCTGTTTCACACTGAGCATGATGCGAAAAAGTTAGGCGAATCACCGATGAACGGTGCTTTTACACTGTGCGTGAAACGATTGATCGCCTTCTGCTAATTCACACCTGCATGCTAGGTGGTGCCGACCAACAGTGCATTTTTCCTCAGATATGGATTTAAAAGTATGGTTGACTTTTTTTTTTTTTTTTTCTAGGCTTGATTGTGTTTATGGGGTGCAGTCTAACATGTTAATGCTTGGTTTTTAAAAAAACACATTATTTTTCACATAATTTACCTTTATTCCACACCGCTCTGTCCCTTCTCTGATAAACGTGCTGATAATTTCCTGCTTTTATGAAGCCCCTCCCTCAGAAATAAGTGATGGGCTCAGATTGGTTAGTTGGTCCAGTGTGTTGTGATTGGCTAAACCGCCTCTAGTAAACGTCTCGCCCCTCAGCTCAGCGGCATGTGCCCTGGTTGTATTGTAAACAACGACGTCATCAATATTGCTTATCATTTTCTGCCCGATTGAGACGCAGAGGATATTAGTGAAGAGGATCGCGCAGATCCTTTGCAAGCACAGCTTTTAATGGTAGGCCTAAGTTTTTTGTTTGTTGTTGTCTAATACTTTTATATACGCTGTTATTTGTAAATGCTAGATTTTAATATACGGTTTTGTTCTGATTAAAGCTTTAATACAGTATGGCAACCGCACGCGTGTCCATGTATAATGCTTCTCATAGCTATGTGAAACTAAGAGAGAGAGAGAGATGCAGAGCAGGGCGATGCGAGGAACAGTGTTAAGAACCGCTGCTTTAGAACATTGATTTTGAAACTTGTGAATCCATTAAAATCGTTAGATGACAGAATCACGATTCATACTGTATATGAATAGATTTTTATGTGCACCCCTAGTTTTCTTCCTCTTCTCTAAAGCAGCACAACATGACCTCGCCCCCTTTGTTGCGTGTTCCCGTGGGCGGGGTTTATCTGGGTTTGTGATGTCACAAACCCGGGAAGTAACTCGTTGTAGTCCCTAAGAGCTGTTTTTGTAGGCATTAAACTGCCAGAATTTTAAAAGACGATATCTCCGTTTGCATTGAACTTTCAGCTTCGTAACTTTGCAGATATTGTTTATGCTCAAACAGCAACATTACACACTAACTGACTTTAAAAAAGTGAAATCGCAATCAACCATTTGCCCGCTTTAACATTGCCCGCTGCTCAACAGCCTTAAATTAAGATAAAGTTTGGTTCTACAAACACAAACTATCTATAATGCTTACAAGAATTCATCCTAAAATATAATTAGCACCAACACTCTCGCTCTTTTGTGCAACAGCAGCTGCTCCGAACATATTTAAGCTCAGATCTCATTGGACAACCCATTTCACTGCGGAGGGACAAGGGAAAAAAAAAAAATCAACATTTTGGATACTTTTTTCATATAAAGGTTGTTTTTTTTTCCCCTCAGGATTCTTTTGTAACTGTATACGTGTCTTTATTTTTACATTTGATACATTTGAATGGTATAATATAGTTAATTACAAATAAATACATAATTTTTAATACAATTTTTTAAATAATAATAATGACTATTTATATCACTCCAAACAAATCCCAATGTATCAATCCTGCCTTAAATTATTATAATATTTCCATTTTTTGTCAGTTAGAAATGCATCACATTATGGAAGTTATATGTGCTTTTTTTTAATTCAATTCTTTTTTTTTTAAAGGTTAATCTAAGAAATTATATGGTTACTCGTAGATCTATTTGGTGACATTCATTAAGAAAATTCTGTTCACATTTCAATATGAACTGTAGGCTGTAAATTGTATATCTGTATTTGTTTCCAGTAGCAGAAAAAAGTTCCAGCGAAAGAGTACGAGCACAAGTTTTTCAAAGACAGCCCGTCAGAAGTGGCAGTCTCTGGAGAGGAGGATCATGGATATTGTGATGCAGAGAATGACCATCACTAATGTGGAAGCTGATATGGATCGCCTCATTAAGGTGATTTGTGCAGTTATATTTCTTTTACACACTACATTATGCATTATACGTGTTACATATCAAAGTGATTAGTGATCTTCCTGAAGCCCTGTATAGGATTGTTGTGTGAATTAATGATTTGTGTGACAGTTCAGCAATTAAGAAGGATAGTGAATGTAATTCTTTACTTTTATCATATATGATGTCTCAATCACGCTTCCAGAAACGTGAGGAGCTGTCCATGCAGCAGGAGGCGCTGTTGTGCAAGAGAGAAAAGTTACTGAACGAGGGCTTCGGAGAGGATGAGGAAGAGAGGCTCCTTCAGGAGATGAACGAGGAGATTGAGGTTCTCAATGCCAACATCGACTACATCAGTGACAGTCTGTCAGACTGCCAGGCCACCATCGTACAGATCGAGGAGACCAAGGTACAGGGCATCTCATAAATGACTGCTGGCTTTTTGTATGTAGTTGAATCCATGCAGTTTGCAAATCACAAGTCACTTGTATTTACATAAGGATTTTTTTGTAATTGGAAAAATCATATGTTGATTTTAGGATGAGCTGGACTCAGTGGACACCTCAGTGGTCATCAGTTCCTGCTCGCTGGCCGAAGCTCGCGCTCTCCTGGACTACTTCCTCAAAGCCTCTATTGACAAGGTAAGTCCAGACAGACAAATGCAACAAAACTGTTTGTTGTTGGGATTAGGGTCATCCAGAGTAATATATGACAAAATAGATTAGGATAATTCATTTATTAATTTCTTTTTTTTCCCAGCTGCAATACAAAGTGACAGTGAAGGCATAATGTTACAAAAGATTTGTATTGCAAATATACACTGATCTTTTTATTCATTGAAGAATCCTGAAAAATTGTATCATGGTTTCCAGAAAATGCAGCACAACTGTTTTCAATGTAGATAATCAAAATGTTTTATATTAAAATGATTTCTGAAGGATCATGTTACACTGAAGACTGGTGTAGTGATTCTGAAAATTCAGCTTTAAATCACAGGAATGAATTATGTTTTGAAATATATTTAAACAAAATTAAGTTGCATTATTTCAAAATATTTTTAATTTTTATTTTTTGTATTTTTAATCAAATAAATGCAGCCATGGTGAATTCAAAAATATTTAAGCAATCTTACCGACCCCAGATGTGTGAACGGTAGTGTATCACGTGTGTTTGTGTATATAGGGGTTACAAGTTGCTCAAAAAGAGGCTCAAATTCGCCTGCTGGAGGGTCAGCTGCGACAGACGGATGTGATTGGCTCTTCCCAAAATCACATGATCCTGGATGCTCTAAGGGAAAAGGCAGAGTGTATCCCTGAGCTGCAAGCTCTAATCCACAATGTCCAGCAAGGTGAGTAATTAGTCATGAGTAGTCATATGTTCCCCGATGGTGGAATGGCCTGCCCAACTCGATCCAAGCAGCTGAGTCTTTAGCTGCCTTCAAGAAACATCTAAAAACACATCTCTTCCATCTACACTTGACACTCTAACAGTAGCACTCTCTATTCTATTTCTTTTCTGTCTACTTGTTTTCTTTTTTAATTATTATAAAAAATAATAACTTGACCCTCTAACACTAGCTCTATCTATTCTATTTCTTTTCTATCTACCTTTTATTGTGTGTATTTACTATAAAAAAAAAAAACCTTGCTATGTGTACTGCGTTAAACTGACCGGGAGACATTGTGTTTTTAGGGGTTCAAGTGCATAGCACTGAAACCACATTGTAATTGTTAAGATTCTCAAAGATCAGCATTCTTACCTAAAAGTGATCAGGCAGACCAAACCGTAAGGTGTAGAGACCTGAAACTTTGAAGGATGGTAGTACCCTCACCGTTTACAGTGTCACCAAGGCTCACCCCAATCGGCCTGACGGGGGCGCAACAGCGATCAAAAGTACGAAATCACCCATAACTCCTAAAGCACTTGTTACAGACTCAAGTGTCTACTCAAATATCGCAAATAGACTCAAATATCATTCAAATCCATCAAGGAATCCATCGCCACCCTTAAGGAAATTTTCGGCTATTTTGAATTTTTTGAAAAACCTTCTTTTGCGAACTACTTCTAGGTTTTTTGCCAGTCGGAACCAAACCAGTGCAGGAAAATTCTCTGGAGAAAGAATATCAATAATTATCAAAGTTTTCGACCCAATGAAAGTCAGTTTTCGACCGTCGCAACAGCATGCCAAAACGTTCGAAAGCTAAAACTGAGTCTGGCCACTGTGTGGCGCTATAACAGTACAAACAACATAAAAAAAACAGCTATAGCTAAGCATCGACTAACCAATGAAGTTCGAGCACCTATTAGACGGGGTTAACAGAGGCCGATCGGAACGAAACTTGGTGGGCATGTTTGACTCTCGGTCCTAAAGGTCTGTGAGAAATTTGAAAGTATTCGGGCACTGGGGCTCTATCACATTTTTCAAGCATGTAAACGATTTATTATTGTGCAACTTTTCACACATACACATGGTATTCATATCATATGATAGACCTCCTCATTCTGAATACCTTTGCCGCAAGAACCACTGCTATCAATCAAATCAAGTTTAATTATTCAAGATTATTTAAAAAAACCTACTTTTGTGAACTAGTCCTAGGTTTTTTGCTTAACCTCAAGAAAACCATGGCAGTACGATTTTCCTGGACTCTTTAGCTCAATAATTATCAAAAAAAAAAAAAAGGTTGAACTTTACACTTTGGTTAGATATATAACAAGGTCTTTTAGAAAATGGGCCTGGCCACATATACCCAAAAGCTTATAAATCCTAAACTAAAACTCAAAACTTCATGAAACTAGGTGAGCACGTGCAGCATATGATTCTAAAGATGCATGCCAACTTTTATGGAGATGGTGCTGTAGGTAGCACTATAGCATTTACACAGGGTGGAAAAAAACATACGTGTATGGTAAATTACCTGGAATTGGCAAAAATGATCTATTTAATCATTGATTTAGGTAGATACGGTCTTCCTAAATAATGCATAATGTCTTTTTAGTATTTGCTTAAATGCCTTAGTACGCTTGAACACCGGTAGTCGCTGCTTGCAGCTATATTTGTAATTATGGTGTTAATTCGTCATTTTGTTTCATATATTCCTCAGAGAATGGCTATGCGAGCACAGATGAGGATGCGTCTGAGTTCAGTCAGGCGTCAGAGGGCGGGTATGAATACATTCTTACAGTACATTCACAGATGTTTATCATGAAATAATCTATCAAATCTAAATTTGAACCTCACTGTTTAACTTCCTGCTACAGTTTTTCCCAGATGAAGTTGTCTGCGAGTCAAGATGACTTTAAGATGAAGGTAAAAGTTAAACTTTGTGTATTATTGAGTAGTATTTTATGACATGAGTATATTAAATGGCTCATCAGCACTGGAAAGCAGCACTTTGTTTCTCTGTGTGTTATAACCAGCAGGTGGCAGTGTAGTATTTTGAAATATTTACTGCGTTTCCTCTCACAGGTTGAGCCTCGGCTATCTGCACAAATGAAGGCGGTGTCAGCTGAGTATTTGGGACCGATTCTAAACCTCACCTCCAAGAACATCACTAAGTCCCTGGCTTCTCTGTCGGAGATCCATGAGAATGGCCTGGTCCTCAAAGAGCCCTATTCCAGAGAGCTGGTGTCTCGAACCATCAGCCTGCCTATCAGAGGACACACTTTGTGAGTGGAGCTGTCAGGCACAACCCTCTCGTTCTGGAATAAATTATAGGATCAGGGTGTGATCATAATTTTGGATTCAGTCTCCTCACAGTTATTCAGTTATTTTGAACATAACACAATTTCTGTGCTGATGTTTCAGCCCAAGGCAGTCCAGAGGATCTGACACATCTCCCTTAACGAGAAGGCAGTCATATGACCGAGGCCAGCCATATAGGTAACTACATCAGCAGAAATCTGCCAAATAATGGTTTTTTTTTTTTTTTTTTTTTTTTTTTTTTTTTTTTTTTTTGGAGAAGTTTAGTTGCTGGGGTTTCAAACTGAGATCTTACTGAATTTAGTGCCATTTCATTATGCTTTTTAAAAACTGGACAGAAATCGCAAAACTATACTAGTCATGCTAATTCGTTTTATTTCATGGACGGCCACATTTTTCAATATTATTGTTAATGTTAAAGGATATTTATTTTGCAGTGTACTTATTTGTTGTATATTTGTGTGAGGTTTTTCTGTTGCTTTAGTTGCAAATAAACAAACGAATTAATTAATTAATGAATCAGTCAAACAATCAGTCAATCAGTTAATCAATAATACAGTAATGAAAAAAGTTTGTGTCTAAGAGCAAAGTGTTTTTTCAAGGTGTGTTTTAATAATTTCCTTAAACATACTGTATAATGGCAATGTAAAAACCAATTATATACAGTAGTTTTGCAAACAAAATAATATAGTATAAATTGGCCTTTATAAATGAAAAAAGTGTGTGTATATATATATATATATATATATATATATATATATGTGTGTACACACACATATATATATATATATATATATATATATATATATGATTTTGTATTTTACTCTCTTTTTTTGTTGTTGTTTTATTGTCAGTGTGATACTGTAAAGTACTTTGGTCAGCATGTTGATTTTAATGGTAGTATACAAATATATTTGACATGGACATATACTGCAGAAACAGTATGTTTCTGTAGTATGCTATTCTGAATGGCAACAGATTAAAAGGATAGATCACCCAAAAATGAAAATTGTCATCATTTACTCACCCTCAAGTTTTTCCAAACCTGTGAGTTTTTTTTCTTCTGTTGAACACAACAGAATATATTTTGAAGAATGTTGGCAACCAAATAGTTGATGGTAGCCACTGATTTTCATAGTATGAAAAAAAAAAAAAATAAAAATACTATGGAAGTCAATGGCTATCATCAACTGTTTGGTTACCAACATTCTTCAGAATATCGTTTGTGTTCAACAGAAGAGAGAAACTAGTGTAGCAAGTGATGACAAAATTTTCATTTTTGGGTGAACTGCCCCTTTAACATGAAGTGTGTACCAGGTTAGATGTTGATATGTTCAAAAATATTAGGTTTCAGTATACTGTATGCTATGCTCTTTCCTTTACTCAAACATGCTTTGTGTGTGTGTGTGTGTATTGTTTTTCTTTTTTTTTTTTTAATGTCAGAAATCCAGAAGTAGGCTACACCCCTCCTTCTTCCCCTCCTCTCCGAACTCGTAATGACCGCAACGTCTTTTCCCGGCTAACAAGCAACCAGAGTCAGGGCTCAGCGCTCGACAAGTGAGTAGCACAGAAACACATACAGACGACATGAACTATTTATTATCTTGATTAAAAAAAAAAATCGTCAGAGGCTGATTTACCTTTAGGGTCTAATTCCTCATCGTACCTGAGCATGGGATATTGCACAAGCCCACATGTTCTCTAGGTTTATTTAATTGCTTTCCTTTTCCACCCAGCTAGTTTTTTTCTCCTTCAGCTATAAGTAAATGACTTTGCTTTCTGTCAGGTTACTTTGAGTGCTTCATTACAGTATTTTAATCCACTAGTTCGGTACCTCAGCTTTAACCCTGTGTGTGCCGCAGGCAGTATCGATCTCTAATTGCAGTCGAATGGTTAGTATAACTCAAAGCCGACAGCAGAAGCTACTGTCAGTTCTTCGGCTCCTGTGAATTCTCATTATAACACCACAAGTGGGCACATTAGGGTAGAATAACCAATTATTCCACCCTCTGAAGATGGGTTTTGTTTGCACTTTCCTTTCATAATTGAATCAGCAGTGTCTGATATTGCCATAGAGATCCAAATTGGTCATTTGATGTGCCTGTCAGGGATTTATCTCATTATTTCTCCAACCCCTTGAATATTGCACTCTCCCCTGTGTGTGTGTGTGAGTGTGGGATAGGACACATATGGTAGCAGACTGTAGATGTCTCTTAATGTAATTTCTACCAGGCCGCACCGTTCCGTAGTTTGTTTATAGCGTTTGGCTTGCTATCTATCCTGTTCGTAGTCATACAACCACCTTTAGCACAGTAATTTTGTGCTGTGTGTTAAATCACCATAATTAGCACTATTTGCTAAGGCAAGCATCATTATTACTGTTGCTCATACTTAGAATTAGAGATTTGAACAAACCCCTGATGGTGCAACCCTGCCTGCATTATTTGTGTGTGTATGTGATGCCTCAGATCTTGCAGACTTATTGAAGAGAAGCACGCCATTACTTTTATAAGCGTTTAGACTTTAAATGGGTGAAAAATCCTAAAGTTATCGGTTCCAATTTTTGAGCATAGACCTGAAAATGACATTTCCAGCTTAAATTGTTATAACTCTGGAATGCTTTGAAGCACAGACTTAAGTTTGGTCTCTTTTTAAATAAGACACTTTATTATTACACAGATTATTTCAGAAAGGAAAAAAGTTATGAAAATTGAAAAAAGTTATGAAAGTATAAGTTTATGAAAACATAAAATGTAAAAAGTAGTATTTTATATAAGATATATATTTTACAAAACGTGTTGAACTCCAAAGCTGCCAGAAAATCAAAGCCAAAAGTCTGACTGAGTTGTGTTCCAAATTTGAGGTTGATATCTCAAAAAATGAGCTTTCAGTAAGATTTTATTTGGACGCAGTATCAAACTTTTCCATTAGATGACTACCAAGCTCTATTAGTCACCATATAAGGGCACCCCCATTTCCATATATGGTTTGAATGATCTGAAACATGTTTTTCCATACCTTTCAAAATCTTTATAAAGTATGCATCATTTCCAGAAGTATTATGGGCAGTATGGCAACAAACGCATACCTCTAACAAACACAAATGGCAACACAGTATGGCAACAAACGCATACCTCTAACAAACACAAAAAGACATGCTGCAAGAACCCTGGATGCACGTTATAGTTCATGCTGCATCACAAACAGAAATTCTGTCAGTTTTTTATTTATATTCAAAACATTTTTAGATCTTTTTTCTAAAAAAGGAAAAAAAAAATAGAATAGCTGTTATCTTTTGAACTGTTGGCATGAAAATAATGGAGGTTTTTACCGATTTTTTTTTTTTTTTTTTCATGATTTTACGTCGCTATTTCAAAGTAAAAGTCAGAACTCGCTTACTGACTGAGTACTCTTGTTGCAAATGAATAAATTATGGTTGCTCTGTGAAGTATATCGAAAATCAGTCACCAAATATGACAGCTAGAGTCTTTAAGCTTTCAAATGATAAATAGTTTGTCAAGATTACTTTAGGTTTAAGCGAAGATATTGCTGTTATAACATGTAATAACAATTGGGTCCACCGGCATTGTAAATGAAACTTAAACTGCAACATATAAAGATGTAAAGAGAGTTTTTTTTAAGCCTTTAAAAAGTTGAACTAATAATAATAATATTGATAATAAGTATTGATAATATTTTTAATAATAATACATAATTTTAAGTCGTCCTGCAGCCACCTGTTTTTAGTTCCTGAAGAAATATTTATTCAGGTGTTTCTAAACTTTTGACTAGCAGTGTATGCATTAGAGGCATATCAACTGATAAAACCCCAATTTTAATAACAATTTAAAAGTAATATTGATAAAAAATTAGGGTAAAATTCTGTAGCAAATACATTGACTCTTTGAATTGTCTCCAAATATGGTATTGTCAAAATGAGAAACTGAAAGACACAAATCAAAATTTACTAATCCATGAAGAGTTGAGGTATTAATTATTATTATTGACAAAATTATTGATAGTAAATGCCATAGCGAGTCAAAAATGCATAGGGCTAATATGTATAGTGATACAAAAATATTTTTTGAACTTATGACCAACAAATATGTAGATGGAATTGCTAAGACTCACCTGTATAAGATTTATGAGAAATAAATGGAATATCAAGGATTTAAATGCCTTTTTTTGTTTAATTTTATTTGTTTATAAAGCACACCTTTAAGGCTACAAAGTAACTCCAAACTGCTGTTCATTACAAACAAATAGAATTTCATGTATATTTTTGAAAAAAGGTATTTTTAAAAATGACACCCTTTCTGGGGTTAAACTTGTACTGAAGTAGTTGTACAGTATTTAGTGACCAGAATAAAAGGCTTTTTGGACTAGCAAGTACATAGCAACATACTAACAACATCGCAACACCCTAGTAACATTTTTAAAGATGTAACAATTTTGTCTTCTCTGGTCGTCATATGGAAATTAACTTTGACCGTTTTCATTCAGTGCTAATAAACTTCTTCCTTTACCACTTCTTTTTGTTTAGAACTTAATTAGATCCTTTCTCGTGTATGTTGATGTGTCTTTACATTAATAATCTCACCTGTTAATGTGCATGTCAGTCACAGTCAGTGCGTCGGTCTCAGTTTATATGCTGTAGTGTGATCTTAATTATTTTAGCCCGTGAGACACTTCTCCACTTGATTACTGATTGGTCCCTAATGGACGGGACTGACTTGATTAGACTGGAATCCTGACAGCCTTTAAGTCTTTGCTCGGGTTGGTGCAGAATAACAAAACCGGACAGCAGACGCGAGACATTCATGCAGGCCAGTATTAATAGACCTTCATCAGCATTCAAATCAGTGTTGGTGTCAGCGAATCAAAGTGTCCTGTCAACTGGTCACACTCTCATTAATCTGTTTCTCAAATAAGCGTGTGTGCATGTCGTAAGTTTCTTCGCTTCTAGTCTGACTGAGTCTGTATTTTAAAGTAGCGTGACACTTCATTTACATTTTAGCCAATCAGATCCGATCCAAGGGACTGCCAGTGGTTCATATTGTTTGTCTTTGACTTTATTGACCAATAGAAAATAGCTATTTTCTATTTTAATATATTTTTAATGTAATTTATTCCAGTGAAGTTTCAGAAGGCAGTATTCCAGTCTTCAGTGTCACATGATCCTTCAGAATTCGTTGTAATATGAGACACTTATTATTACTGTGCTGCTTAAAATGTTAGAATTAAAAACAGAATTGTGAGGAATAGAGTATTCAAAAGGACAGCATGTATTTGAAATATAAATCTTTCGTAAAATTATAAATGTCTATTCTGTCACTTTTGATCAGTTTAATATACATGTTTAATGTATCTGCTGCATTTAAGAATTAGAAATCTGCACAGACGTGGTTAGTGAGTTTGACACTTTAGTCTCATCTTAAATGACATAATATTTAAGTCTTATGTCTATGTTGTTGTGCAATTTAACATTTTTTCCAATGCAATGTCTTGCCCCATAGGCTTCCATTGTAAATGTATTACTTTAAAAGCTTTTTTGTTTTCTACAAACATATATTTCTATAGTAATCGATTGCAGCTCATAGGTATTGATGATAGAGCTTGACGCTGTGTCCTAATCTGGTTTTAGCATTTCTCCGCTTCAAAATACTCATTTAGTTTTCACAACAAATATTTTCTAAACTATTCCTATTGATGAAAGGAAATGTTTTTATATCATTCATATTTTATTCTCTGCACATCAGCAATCATCCAATTTCACATAAAAGCACTTAGAATAATGTGTGAGCGATGATTGCCATGTACTTTGTGAATCTCATGTACTTGTATATTGTGTCTGTGAATAGTGAGAGCCGTTTAGCCTAGAGCGCTATAGTGTTTCAACAGAGATGCTGCCCAAATGAAAAAATAGTATTGATAATTCGTCTACTAAACCTCTGGCCTTTTTTATTAGAGTCGTGATTCATTTTGTTGATAGTCACTATAAAAACAGTTCAGATCAAATAGCCGAGTGAATTGAGACATGTAGTATCCATTACAGCAACACAAGCTCTGGGAATACATTACTGTGAGGCATCTAAATATGGATCAGAGCTCAGGTTTGGAGTGGGCTCTTCCTGTTAACATTGAGTCTTGTACCAGTAACCCCACCCGATGAACTCTGCATTATCTTCCTGCTAACTCCTCCCCTTTTGCTCCAGCCCCACCCCTGCTCCCGCCTGCTTCCTGGAAGGCTCCTCCCCCTCCCTATCTGTCTTCTACTGACTCTTCCCACCTTCCCCTAACCCAACTGCCGTTCTGCCCTATAGGTCGGATGACAGCGACTCCTCTCTCTCGGAGGTGCTCAGGTAGAGATCTCTGTCTGTCATTCTGTTTCCTGTTGCCTGATTGCCTCGCCCGGCCACGCCCCCACCGGGTGTGGTCATGGTGTGAGCATGCATGCACCCTTTCCATTTGCGTCCTGTGCTGTGAACTCTGTGAGAATTGAATGAACCTTATGGACGGGCTTTAACGATCTTGAAGG
>JAFVLL020041315.1:0-15995 GCA_021397915.2 Tor tambroides | reverse complement strand
AACCCTAGTTTGGGAAACCTTGATGTAATATAATTTTTCATGCACTTTATGTTGTAATTTACAATGAGTGGAACAAGTTCTCTTACTCTTTATATTTTTTACATCATTATGGTACAAGATAATGCTATTTAAATCAATGTGATAAACGAGTTAAATCAAAAGTAATCTAAAAGTAATCTGATAATATTACCTAAAATGTGTAATGTAACGGATTACGTTACTGACTACAATTTTTGTCATGTAATCTGGAATCAGTAACGGATTACAATTTGTAAGTAATCTACCCAGCTCTGCATATATATATATATATATATATATACACACACACACACATGTATATACACACACATAAGCAAACACATACTGTAACAAACAAAATAAATGTGTCCTGAAGTGTTTCTCTAAATTTATCTAAATTCTCAAAATTTCCTGTGACCCAACACTGCTGTATATCTGTCAAATAAAGTAAAAATAAAATTAAAGTACTGTAAATCCATAATAAACTGGCTATTAAAAAACGGAAAACTGTTCTGACATGCCCCATGAAATCGACCACATACGGGTGTGAAATTCTATTTCACACAGGGATATTTGGAGGAAGATTTAAGGTCTAAAAATGTCTTGTGGATAAAAGAGCCACACAAGAGTGACAGGAGCTGAAATATCCAAAGCACACAGTGATTTAAAGCACTCCTCTCCCTCGCTCTTCACGTTTCTCTCGTGCTCACTCTCCATTTCTCTTTCTGTCACTGCATGTGTGTACACACACACACACACTCTAAGACTCTCCCTCACTAATAAAACTGTCACAGACGTAATTGGATGGGATATTTTGGAAACGATTTCCCCTGACTGAAATCTTAAACATAATAGAGATTTCTGTTGACTTGTAATCCTTCCCCAGGAAACTTTATGTGTGTGTGTGTGTGTGTGCACAGGTGCGTTATCCTCTGCCAAACATACCCGATTCATCCTGATTAGAATGAATAGAGAAATGCCTGCATGTGTCGCTCACACTGAGAAAATCACAGCCCTTGCGCCGCCCCTCCTTCTCTCACTGTCTCTCTCACACCAGAGGACAATTTTATCACTCAAGTATTTCATTCATAGCTCGATAGACTTAAAGTCAACATGTACTTTCGTAATATGCACTCTTGGTCTTACTGTGAACATTTTATCAGTACATGTTACTTCCTTAAAAAATGTACCTTAGTAATCTTTCAGCAAAATGTTTCACTACTAAAATGACTTTCCTTTTAGGTTAATAATGTTGACCAAAAGTCAAATAACTACTTAACCTTTTCTAAAATCTAAAATAACATTTATAATAATGTAATAATGAGATGTTTCTTGAGCACCAAATCAGCATATTAGAATGCTTTCTAAAGGATCATGTGATACTGAAGTCTGGAGTAATGGCTGCTGAAAATTCAGCTCTCTCTCTCTCTCTCTCTCTCTCTCTCTCTCTCTATATATATATATATATATTCAATACCAAATTATTTGTAGATCACACAGTTCTGATCACTTGGTTTTGGAGAAATCTGAAAATTTGACTATTTGAGTTTGTTCTAAGTATCCATATTACTGAGATTTCTTATTAATATTAATAATAAAAGTATAAAATTAGTATAAAGATAATTATAGTACCAGACTATAAGTATGTATAAGTAGGAGAAAATCTCTATTTTCTCTCAGTTTAATTTCAATGATGTCTTGAAGAAACAATTGAGAAATTAAAAGGATTTCGATGGCTCTCTCCATCTTCCTCCTCTGTTCCTTTTCGTTCCAGACATGCAAACAGAACACACATTATTTTCTATAAAAAAATTAATGCCACAGTCTTGTTTGTATCATCTAATGCTATGTGCTCATGGACACGATATGCTTCTTTTTAGAATGAACACTCCCACACACAGAGCACCAGGTAGGAGTGTGAATACATCCATATTCACAAACAAGCACAAACATATTGGACCGTGGAGTTCCATACTGTAATGTGTGCTAATGCTATTTTTGCACGCCTACAAACAAATGTATTCACATTTACAAGCAAATACATAAATCGCAATACGTTCAAACGTAAGCGCACACACAATCGCACACATTTGGACTCATACACCACACGCTTTTATCCAGCCACCACCACAGATGTTCAGGAGTGCTTGACATGATGGCAGTCTGATGAAAGGGAAAAATAGTCATCTGACTGAGCCGCAGATGAAAGGAAAGAGAAAAAGTGTTGGGGGGAGGGAGAAAGAGTGAGAAAGAAAAGGAAAGTGCAAATGGGAACCAGTGGAAAGAGCTACTTTAGACTTGTTGTTTAATGCTGGACGTTGTTTAAGTCATTTATTTATGCAGAATGATTCATATGACTGTGGTTGAGGGAAGGTCCGTTTGTTCCTGACAGAAAATAAAGTACATTACATTCAGGCACACTCTCACACAAACAAGAAACACACATTTAAGAACACACAAGCAAAACAAAATCCAACTTGCACTTCTCTTGGAACGAAAATATAGACTTGTTAAAGACCTTGTTTTGGTCCATTTAGCCAGGAAAAAAATACATTTTAAACATGTATATATGCTAAGAAGTGTATTATTTTATGCCGAATTTAAAAGAAATGGACTAAAGGTCCCTCACCAAAAAAATCCGCTTAAAGCAGTCGAACTTTGAAGAGTCATACATAACATCATATAAATATTTTTTTCCCATAAATAAATAAATAAATAAATAAATAAAACAACAATTATAATTTCACCACAAAACAATTATTTTTAGCCACATGCAAATATTAATAAGAACTTTTAAATTGAACAATTACATTTTTACCACAAATAATATTATATATATATATATATATATATATATATATATATACAGATGCATCTAAAAAAATTAGAATATCGTGAAAAAGTTCATTTTTTCTTGTAAATTATTTCAAAAAGTGAAACTTTCATATATTCTAGATTCATTACATGTTTTACTTTACATTTCAAAAGTTTTTTTGTTTTAATTTTGATGATTAGAACTTACAGCTCATGAAAGTCAAAATCCAGTATCTCAAAATATTAGAATATTTCCTAAGATCAATCAAAAAAAGGATTTGCAAAACAGAAAAGTTCAAGTTATGTAAAGTTATGTTTAAAAGTATGTTCATTTATGCACTCAGTACTTGGTCGGGGCTCCTTTAGCACAAACTCTAGCATCAGTGAGGTGTGACATGGAAGCAATCAGCCTGTGGCACTGCTGAGCCACTATTGAGCCTTCAGCTCGTCTGTATTGTTGTATCGACTTTCTCCTCTTTCTCTTGAAAATATCCCATAGATTCCATATGGGGTTCAGGTCAGGCATGTTGGCTGGCCAATCAAGCACAGTAATATCATGGTCAGCAAACCACTTGGAAGTGGTTTTGGCTCTGTGGGCAGGTGCTAAAGTCCTGCTGGAAAAGGAAATCAGCATCTCCATAAAGCTTGTCAGCAGATGGAAGCATAAAGTGCTCTAAAATCTCCTGGTAGACGGCTGCATTGACTTTGGACTTGATAAAACACAATGGACCAACACCAGCAGACGTCACGGCACCCCAAATCATCACTGACTTCAGAAACTTCACACTGGACTTCAAGCAGCTTGGATTCTGTGCCTCTCCAGTCTTCCTCCAGACTCCAGACCTTGATTTCCAAATTAAATGCAAAATTTACTTTTATCTGAAAAGAGGACTTTGGACCACTGAGCAACAGTCCAGTTCTTTTTCTCCTTAGCCCAGGTAAGATGCTTCTGACGTTGTTTCTGTTTCAGAAGTAGCTTGGTAGCCCTTTTCCGATGTCTGAGCGTGGTTGACAGTATTCTCAAGCTTGCGGTCATCCCGGTTTCACGAACACCTTTTCCTACCCAATTTCTTCCTTCCAGTCAACTTTGCATTTAATATGCTTTGATACAGAACTCTGTGAACAGCCACTCCTTCAGTAATGACCTTCTGTGACTTACCCTCTTTGTGGAGGGTGTCAACGATTGTCCTCTGGACCATTGCCAAGTCAGCAGTCTTCCCCATTTTTGTGGTTTCAAAGAACAAGAGATACCCGGAATTTATATTGTAGGAATGGTCATTTAATGAAACTCAAATATAAACTCAAATATTTTGAGATACTGGATTTTTTACTTTAATGAGCTGTAAGCTCTAATCAAAATGAAAATAAAAAAAACTTTTGAAATGTTTTATTTTACATGTAATGAATCTAGAATATATGAAAGTTTCACTTTTTGAAATAAATTACAAGAAAAATTAAACTTTTTCACGATATTCTAATTTTTTGAGATGCACCTGTATATGTATATGTATATATATATATATATATGCGTGACCCTGGACCACAAAACTAGTCTTAAGTCGCTGGGGTATATTTGTAGCAATAGCCAAACATACATTGTATGGGTCAAAATTATCGATTTTTCTTTTATGCCAAAAATCATTAGGATATTAAGTAAAGATCATGTTCCATGAAGATATTTTGTAAATTTCCTACCGTAAATATATCAAAACCTAATTTTTGATTAGTAATATGCATTGCTAAGAACTTCATTTAAACAACTTTAAAGGCGATTTTCTCAGTATTTTGACTTTTTGCACTCTCAGATTCCAGATTTTCAAATAGTTGTATCTCGGCCAAATATTGTCCTATCCTAACAAACAATACACCAATGGAAAGCTTATTTATTCAGCTTTCAGACGATGTATAAATCTCAGTTTTGAAAAATTGACCCTTATGACTGGTTTTGTGATCCAAGGTCACACACACACACACACACACATACATACATACATACATACATACATACATACATATATATATATATATATATATATATATATATATATATAAATTAATTAATGAAATAAAAAAAAATCTGAATATGATTTTTAAAATTCAATCTACAAAACATTATATTGTTGTGTCCAATAAAATTGGACTCAATAAAATCTGGCCAATTGGTGAATCATTTTTATTTACAACTGAATCACATATTAAACTGCATTTGGCACTTGTATATTATTCATTTTTGGTGTATGGTTCTCTGGAGAATAAAAAGTTTTACTAAGTTCTTTATACAACAAATATGACGCAACATCAACTGTATGAACTGTTTTGGTTTATAGCTTTTATTTTTAAGAGTCTGCTGTCGTGCATTTCAAGGAAACCTGGCAGTTGGGGTTTTTTGTGTTTGTTTCTCTCTGTGGTAGTGTTTTTGTTACATAGTGTTAGTTCTTGAAAGAACTGAATAGAATGAAAGTGACCATGACATCCTAATGCAATCACGGCTCAGACACAATAACACAGTCCTGGCTGACTCTCTGAGGGGCTTTTGAGCTGTGTGTATGTGTGCGTGTGTGTCTGAGAGAAAGCGAGAGAGGATGATTTCAGTGATTGAGCGTATGTGTGTTTTCCAAACCTCCCTGCATCAAGCGTTCTGACAGCTATTTAATGTGTCTCATTTGCATGAGTTGACAAAGCACTGATCTGCTCTCTTAATCCACAGTGTGACACGGCAGAAACGGCAAAATGGCTGGCCGCGTCCTCTCAATCCCCCCTCCGCTGTCAGGGCCGAGTCGGTTGCCACAGAGATGATATACGAGCAGCGGGCCACCCCAGCAATAACGGCGGACGCTAGATACATCTCACACTGCGGGAGCAAAACAAGATGTCACTGCCACCAGCTCTGAGCAATGAGTTTATCACACACACACCTGTCTGTCACACTGAGAGGTCTACATCACAAAACACACACACACACACACACACACACAATACAAACATGCTAACCATTCTGACCAAGAAGTGATAAAGGAATCGCGTTCTGATGGTTCGATTGAATCTAGTGTTTATGTCAAAGCGCAGACATATTTTGAGTGCAGATGCGACTAGTACATACCAGTATTGGGGAAGCTCTTTTTAAAGGGATAGTTCAACCAAAAATTCTGTCATTAATTACTCACCCTCATGTCATCCCAAACCTGTAAGAACTTCGTTCATCTTCGCAACACAAATTAAGATATTGTTGATGAAATCCGAGAACTTTCTAACCCTCCATAGACAGATAAGACAATAAATTAAGTTGTTATTCTCATAGCTTCATAAAATTAAGGTTGAACCACTGATGTCACATGGACTGTTTTAATGATGTCCTTACTACCCTTCTGGGCCTTGAACGTGGTAGATGCGTTGCTGTCTATGGAGGGTCAGAAAGCTCTCAGATTTCATTAGAAATATCTTAATTTGTGTTCCAAAGATGAACGAAGGTCTTATGGGTTTGGAATGACATGAGGGTGAGTAATTAATGACAGAATTTTCATTTTTACGTGAACTATCCCTTTCTATGCTTAAGCTATCTGTTTTGATTACTGTTATAATTTAACTGAACATTTTGCATACTGTTGTATATGAGTCGTGTAATCAGCTGTTGAACGTGAGACATCTTATGTGTGTAATGGTGTGTTTCTGACCCTGTTATTTGTTTATTATTTATTAGATTTATCAATTTATTTATTTTGTTAGACTATGCACCCAAAAGATTGCAGTTAAATTTCGTTGTACTGGTACAATGACAATAATGACATTCATCATCTTCATCATCAATTGTAGCTTTACAAGTTACTGTCAAAAGGTAGATAACCACACTGAATTTCTTTAAAATTATTATTATTATTTATTTAGCACATTAAAACTGTATCAGGTAAAAGATTAGGTAATCTATTAAGGTAACAGCAACAAACTTAAATATATATTAAAAAAAAATTAAAATAAATAAATAAAACGGTTACACTGAATATATTTTGTAACAAACATATTGTTATTCAGTTGGAAAGAGTGCAATTGGAAGACTTTTTCACTAGTTGTCTCATACTTTTGGACCCCTGCTACAGTGAAAATATGAGCTTTGCACAATCCTCTGTTCTGCAAATCCTGTGGAAAAGGGTGCAAAGCATGCATTTCAGACAGAAAGAGAGAGAAGTGCACTTTGGGGAGTTTTGACAGACTTCTGGTGCAGAGCTCACGATAATGGCAGTTCTCAGCAGGGTGACGAACCCGCACCCACGGCCTGAACAACAACACATAGCACATGTAGATCACACACACACACACACAAACTCTCTCTCTCCAGCCCCTACAACACAATTCAAATGTCAAAATACAAAGGAAGATCACTTCACGCTATTTTTATAAACATACAAGAACAAAAAAATATAATATGCCAGATATAATAATATGCCATTTTATGTAAAGATTGTTTATCACAAAGGAAGTCTTATAGGTATGGAGCGACGTGGGTGAGTAAATGACAGAATTTTCATTTTTGGCTGAACTATACCTTGAAATGCTTCAGCTCTGCACTGTAGCATTCTGGGGGTTCTGTAATTCTTCCATACTGCCTATTACAAGATTAAAGGTTCTAACATGTGATAACACACATTGACAGAGAGAGAAGATGAGACAGAACGGAAGGAAGTGGGAGATGGAGGTTTAGGTAATAGAGTGTGGAAACAAAACAATAGATTGGTGTAAAATTACAAAAAAAAAAAAAGAGTTAATGTGATTGGGCTCCGGATTACTACTGATGGGAAAATAAAGACGTCCCATAATACTTCATTACAATAGCAGCCTGTCGGGGCCCAATAATCAAATGTTCACTGATTCTCAAAACAGCAAACACATACAAAATAGAAAATTCAAAACAAAGATATTGTTCTAAATAGCTAGTGAGCTACCTACATAGGTAGCATTTAAGGTGAATTTCCAACATTAATGCTATTCAGAAAGGTAAGACTTAAGTATGATCACTTCTTTCTTCAAATTTTAAGGCAAAAGCAATGAATGTATCCTCAGAGGCGAACGAACGAAACGAGAAATGCCAACTACTGTAATCAATACATTTATAATTCATTTTACCCCAAAATTTTGTGTGCCATGTACAGCCCACCACCATTCAAAAGTTTGGGGTCAATGAGACTATTAATTGTTTTTGAAAGAAGTCTCTTATGCTCACCAAGGCTGCATTATTTGATCAAAAATATCATAAAAACACAAATATTATGAATTGTTATTAAAATTTAAAGTAACTGTTTTCTATTATACCGTAAAATGTCATTTACTCCTGTAATGAAAAAAGCTGAATTTTCAGCAACTACTACTGTACTTCAGTTTTACAAGATTCGTTATAAACCATTCTTTTATGCTGATTTGGCGCTTAAGAAACTCTTATTATCAAAGTTGAAAAGAGTTGTGCTGTTTAATATTTATGTGTCATACTTTTTCTGAATTATTTGATGAATAGAAAGTTCAAAAGAACAGCATAAATTTGAAACAGAAATCTTTCTTAACATTGATCAGAAGTGACAGTAAAGATATTTGCAATTTATTGCGTCCTTGAAAAAAGATCAAATAAGATCTTACAGACCTCAAACTTTTAAATCGTAGTGTATATTTATGAATATCACAGAATTTCTCTTGCTGTGTGTGTGTATCAATGAGTTGAGTCTCTTGTAAATGACACATAGCTGTGCATATGCAGAGTGTTCCAAATGAGTCACTTACAGTATAAAGTTCCATTTCAGTTAATATGCTGCTGGACCTTTCACTAGGTTTAGAAACAGAGAGTAGGAGACATACTGCAGTCTCTAAAGCTGATCATAAATATCATGACTAACAATAAAACAGCTGCTAGTACATAAATTTACAAAGCAGAACTGTAATTACAGCACTGCTCAAAATTCAAATGCAGAGCCACAGTCGTTAGCTAATTAGTACAAACAAAACATCCTTAAGTAACACTGACATTTTAGAAAAGGTTAGGAAGTGTCGCTTTTGTGTGTGTACTTCCGTCAGTCTGAATATAATTAAAGAGAGTTTTGTGAGGGCCAACTCAGATGGTATATTAACACAAAGTTATGTTGAATTTCATTCGCTTCTGATGTTGTCCCTTGTGATGCAGCTTAAATACTCCCACAAACTCTTAATGGACAGTCAAGGAAGAGTGATTATTAATATGACGTAATTTAATTACGAAACGTGTTTGACGGTAACATCAAATGCTGGAACGAAACCACAAAAACTTCTGAGCGCATAAGAGTTTGCTAGGATGATGGTTCAAGGAACTTGAGGAGTACACAGAAGATACCTCCTATCATTCTCAGAGCACTTCAGATGGTATGAAATTCCTTTGAAAGGATTCTTGGATGTGTGGAAGAGATTTAGCGAACAGACAGTGAGGGTCCTTCCGGAGTGCTCGAGATCGAAGACTTTCTCTTTTTTTTTCATCCGTCTCCAAAGAGCTTCACACTAAGTGATATTACGGAGAGTCGCTTCTTTTTCTAATCGCAGTCCCACGGGATCAAAGTTCCCGGGAAGCCCCAGAGCTCTGTTCATATATCTCCTTTTTCTTTTGAAAAAGAGAGCGAATCATTGCATTAGTTGTAATACTTGTTCTAGGCATGCAAAAAGCATCAGAAAAGAACAGCAGCCATCAACATGAAATATGTAAAACAAGTATATAATAAAGTACTGATGTAGGCAAGTACTCACACTAGGGATTACTCACAGGAGACTTTAATTACACTAAATGCTATATTTCATTTTAATGCACATGAAAATTATAAATTGAAGCACAATCTGTTCAGTATGTCAAACTGTTGTGCACCTTGGTGACAAGCGTAAAAAAGCATCTTTTCAATATTTTGTTGGCTGTTTCTGTGTAAGCCTGTTCATAAAAGTATTCTTATGTAAATCCCTGCATTTAAATCAATGCAAAATATAGACAAAAACAGTCTGCGAATGATTTATGCTGCAATGAATTTTATGCACTTCTTTCCCTTAGTATTACTTATGCTTGAAACATGCTATCATTTGGAATTTTCTTGTCAAAAGGGAGTACTAAACGTAAAAATACAACAGGGTGAAGAGGAAAATGTTTTAGAGGAAACAAAGCTTGTTCAAATTGCTAAAATTGCACATGGTAACTTTTTAAGTGGTCAGTCCACTTGTTTGTTCTGTAATGTTCTAAACTATGGTAAAAGCCTAAAAAGGATTGAAAATCTAAAAAAAATCAAGCTTTTAAGCACCAGACAAAAGCCCGAGCACTGTGGAAAATTGCATTCACTTTACTTAAAGCTGAAGCATGCAATTTATTCATTGTCAGAATACTTTGTCCAATGCATTACATTACATAAATGCATCTGGGGAAAAAAAAAAATTATCCTAAGTAACATACAGTGCATACAAGGTTCAAATTCATTTTCTTAGTATACGCTTTTCCTAGGAATCAAATCACAACATGGGTGACACCCCAGCATATATGACACAGCAACACTGATTCAAACAATGCACATTGCTATTCAAAAGTTTGGGGTCAGGAAGAGTTTTTTAAAGAAATCAATACTTTCATTCAGCAAGTATGCATTGAATTGATCAAAAGTGACAGCAAAGACTTGTTACATGTTACTAAAGCTTTCTATTTCAAACAAATGCTGTTCTTTTGAACTTTCTATTCATCAAAGAATCTGGAAAAAATATCATGGTTTCCACAAAACAACCACAGCAGCTTCTCCCACTTTCACTTCATTTTCACTATGGGAGTCTTTTCAAACATAAAGAGAGTGGGCAACTGCCCACTGTGTCATTTGAGACAGATCTTCTGCTCTTTTTGTTCAAATATCGATGTTCTACAGAGTACATATTGTGAACATACACATACGTATATTTCCTGTACATACAGATACACACCAGCAGTTATTCAGCCAATCCCTCTCTAAGGACCAACAAAGCACAAGTAGAGCATAAATGAAGTGAGACTGAAAGGAAATATGGATGGTGATCAAAGGTAAGATGAGGATATGGAAAGAAGAGAAGAGCAGACCAAAGACAAGACTAAGTGAATCGATAGGAGGAGACTGGAGAAAGATGAGACAAGATGTCAAAAAAGTGAAGAGAAGTCATAAACGAGTGACAAAAAAAGATATAAAGACATGAAGAGTACTTATAAGAGAAGAGAAGAGAAGAGAAGAGAAGAGAAGAGAAGAGAAGAGAACTATGAACAACCAAAAAGCTTTTTCTGAGCTCTTGATGAGCATGACAGGCACATTAATCATGAATCACACTGAGCCGTGAGACACTGGAGAAATGGAGGGAGGAAAAGGAGAAGACAGAGAGACGGCTGCTTCCCACACTCCATCTCCAAACCTACATCTCTAGAAGCGTTTCCACGCACAGCTGCTTTTAAGGGGTATATAGAGTTCAGACATCAGAATGAGTGTTCAGACGAAATCAATCGCTTGGAAAGAGATTTCAAGAAAGCACCTTTACCATAAACCCACCCAAAATAACATCTTATGTCTCCTCAGCATCAGTAAAAATTCATGAGCTTCATAAGTTATAAATAGATGGCAGATTCCTCGTTTCGAAAACGCTTTATGAACGCCTCCTTCCCAGACATCAAGAAGCAAGTGGCAAGCATCTACAATGAGAATCCAAATCGCACGAGTCCTGCGATAACCTCAACTGTTCTCCTGTCGCAGGATGTCCTTTGCACGGTCCACGTCTACCTAAAAAGGAGCGACCCTTCATCTGTTTGTTTTCCTTACACAAAACTCACCCTGACACGCTAGTTTTATGGAGTCTGGCGGGGAGTCTCATTCTGTCAGTCAGTGTAATTAGCCTCTCCTCTCTCATTCAGACGCTGATCAGAGCCGAACATGGAGACAGGTGAAGGAAACTCAGCAGGAGAGGAGGAGGAGGATGATGAGAAGGAAGTAAAAGAGGGTGAGAGAAGAAGAAAGTGTATAAAGAGAGAGAGATTGATCTGAAACCCTACCGTGAGCCACAGCAGGGGGCATTAGGGCTTGAGAGGAGAGTGTGAATAGGGGGCTCTTACAGATACACTGATGATGTCTGCACACCATCTGTTTAAATATGCCACATGATATCAAAGAATCATGGGAGAATCGTGACCAAAAGGCTATTGTAGACAAATCTCCACAGGAACCTGGAGAACTGGGTACTGAAAGGCTGTTTTTGCTAAATGAAGGTCGGATTCCAGATTCTTTTGCTCTCAAGGGAAGTCCCTTTGAGTGCGTCCTGTGGCAAACATCTGTCTGAATCATGAAGACGCTGCATTCACTCCATGTCTGTCTTCTGGATGTCTTAGATCCTTAGCCAAATCCCTATCTCCCTGTCTCACTCGTTCTCTCAGAAAAGAAAGAATATCAGCCAGGAAAAACACATTTCAGGTGCTTAGCTGAAAGTGAATTGTGGGATTTCTGTGCTATGAAATGGAAAATAGCTTGGTTTTTACATTTCATGTAGTTAGAGACATTTGGCTATAGTACAACAAGCTTATTTTGGTCAAGAAACACTCATTTAGACAAGTAGAGCCATGTGACTGACAGTTAAAGCATTTAGTCACAGTTTGCTTTGTTCATGCCTTTCATGAAAAAAACAAACAAACAAAAAAAACAATTAAAGGGACTGTTCACCCAAAAATGAAAATTCTGTCAAGAAAACAATAGGAGAGAAGAGAAGAATTGTTGAAATTTTAGTTTTCTTTGCAAACAAAAAGTATTCTCGTAGCTTCATAAGGTTGCGGTTGAACCATTGATGCCACATGGACTATTTTAACGATGTCCTTACTATCTTTCTGGGCCTTGAACATGTCAGTTGTGTTGCTGTCTATGCAGGGTCAGAAAGCTCTCGGATTTCATCAAAAAAATCTTAATTTGTGTTCCGAAGATGAAAAAGGTCTTACGGGTTTGGAACAACATGAGGTGAGTAATTAATGACAGAAATTTCATTTTTGGGTGAACAATCTCTTTAAAATAATAGTGTGACAATCTCAAACACAACCATTATCATTAATGAAATCTAAAACAAAAGCTATATGAAGACATTTTGAAGACAACTGAAATAAAAACGCTGTTAAACATTTTTAAACAACATCAGTTAGTGTGGTAACTTTGGCAGACCTAACAAACCGGTTTCCCAAACATGCATTAGGAAACCGTTATTCAGATGAAGGTTTCAGTGCTTGGCAAAACACAGAAAACATAGAAGAACCTCCTCTCAGCATTTTTATGAAAGAGAATGCTGATACATTTAAAAACCCTTAAATCTAAGTTGATCACTGTGTAACTCAAGAAAACACTCTGCATATTCTCAATATATAATCTGCAGGTATGTTTATTTTTTTTGCCATAATAGATCCATAATGACTGTTATTTTGAACACAATATGAAAGCCAATTCCATTCACTCTCCCCTTTCAATATCTCAATTCATTCATTACAAAAACTCTTATCATCCATCAGGCAGAAAGGCTTGTAATTACAGCCTTTAAGTAAGTGGGAATCAGTTCTCTCTCTCTTTCTCTCCATCTCTCTCTGCTTACTCTGCTTGAACCAAATGGAGCCAGTGTAAAGTGAATCTCCTCTCCTAGTCTCTCGATTGCATAGCATTATTAAATGAACCTCAGAATATATTACAATCTCTCTTTCCAGTGCTCAGACAGCTTTAGGAGCCGGACAGATAAAATATACCTTAAATGTTGTCATTTTGTCATTTCATTAAAAATCTGGCAGCAGAGAGGAACTGAGTTCCATAAAAAAGTTAATATCCCTCAAAAAGAACGAAAGCGGATCATTCTGGTAAATTTATTAATATCATTATTCTCCTGTCAGTGCGCATATGTGGCATATGGAAAAATGTCATTCATAAAACTTGCACCTCTTACCTTTTTTTTTTCTTTTTTTTTGCCCAGAATCCATCACAGCCTGAGATAATCATTACAGCAAGGTGAGACAGAGCTTTTAACGACTCTTACAAAACAGAGAAATCACTAGCTGACACCCCACTGTCCTCTATAATGGAAGTTTGGTGTCTTCTGAGTACAGTTAAGGAAGTTACACCATGACATGTGCAAACTGCCAAAACTGTAAAAGACTGACACACAATCTACGCGATGCCAGTACCGACACACAGGAACATCAATCAAACAATTTGCCTTGCCATGATTATAACCAGGGAAAAAGCACCACAAACGTCTCTTTAGACAGGAATTCATTTCAAAATGTCTTTTTATTTTACATTAGCTATAAATGTCTCGTACAAATATCACTTGGACATGTAATTCTGGAAGCGTAAAAGGTAGCAAATGCAAACCCGTTTATATTACTTTACTTGTCAATATTCCTCCCTGTGTAAATTCCTCCCAATTCTCGCTATCAACAAAGCATGATTTTTGCCTCAATAAACTCATAATTTGCTGCTTATTATTAATAGTTAGTAAGGTAGTTGTTAAGTTTAGGTATTGGGTATGATTAGGGATGTAGAATATGGTCATGCAGAATATGTGCTTCATAAGTATTAATAAAAAGCCAATATGTTACAGGCATGCTAAGCAACTAGTCAATAGTGAGAATTGGTCCCTATACTAAAGTGCTGCCATATTTTTTTTATATTTACATTGCAGATTTTATTTGCTATTATTTTTTATAACACATTCTAAAACCATCATATCAAACATTATGTTGTACAAAAACCACAAAAACACAACACCACAATGTCGTTTTGTGATGCTACCTACAAAAGGATTTCCGAATGTCTCTTTCTGAATAGTCTAAAATAAAAAAGTTTCCATAAAAATAACTTTGTCTATTAGAATTAAAAGGTCACAGTAGTTGAACTACTATTATGTAATTGTTTATGCAGAGTGATATTTTCTTCTTTCTGTGAGGACAGCTCTGGTCACCGACGCCCCGGCTCTGAAGTTTAAATGTCAGACTCTGAGACACGGATTAGAGGGGTTTAAAGCCACAGCTCTTTTTAATGGCTTCCTGTGAGAGCTGGAGTTTTTTTTTTTTTTTCACGTGATATTTTTTGCAAACATTCATCATAAATATCTATATGTGAACAACAACCAGTGATGGGCATGTTTACGTGGTAGAAATGTGATTACTTCTGCCCAGCTTTTCCTTTCCACAACAGAGATTTTACATCTAATATTATCTAAACTGTATTGTACAGACATGTTATAGCCATTAGCATGACTAGCTTTTACTAGCATTACAACAAAATCTAACACTAAGAAAGAAAAAGGATTAAAATGCATGAATAAAAACACTTCAGTAAGGGACAGAGTGTAGCTAAGCGAGCGGCTCTTGACAACTGAGTCGGAAACCCCTTCCGCTGAAAGTAATTTCAGGAAGGAAACAGTCTGTATTAAATACATGAATGAGTGATAGCCTGCAGTATTTTCAGCAGAGCAGAATTCATATTCACTGAACTTCTGAACCCTGAAACACAGAGGGATACACACTCGCACACGATGAATAAGCGCCAGGTAGCAATAAACCATCATTCAATGTCACAAAAGCATAACTTCACTATCACCAAAAGTGTAATATGCGTGTTTGAGTGTCTATTTGATTTTTTTCCCCCATCCTGCAATAATACAGAACAAAGCTAACAAGCTAAGTCTGTTTACTTTAGGTGAAAAACTACATTACCCATGATTCTGCAAAGAAATCTCCACCAATCAGAGATCAATATGACAACATATTGTTTCTCTACATATAATTAACATACTTAAAGTCAACAGTTTTATGTTTCTCCATTGTTTTTGATTTAACCGAAATGCTTCATGGGATTCTAGTTCCTTCCCTTGTTTGATTCTCAAATACTTTTTTGCTTCAAATCAAAGTTTGTAATGTTGTGATTCATAGCTGGCTCTCTCTTTAATAAACACCTTTTTTTTTTTTTTTTTTTTAAATACTTTGGGATCCAAGGCTACTAAAAAAAGTCGATGGTCAGTGTTGCACAGTGTTGCATGTTTGGAATCATGGTTTCTAGCAGGATGCTCTTGCAAAAAAGCTAACAAGCATGACTCTTGGGTCAATGCCTTCACCATAAACACCAGTTCCCCATCAGTCGGTCACTATGAGTCACGTTGGTGAC
>JAFVLL020041314.1:0-10731 GCA_021397915.2 Tor tambroides | reverse complement strand
CTTAAAGGCAGGTAACATTTGTGAGGAAAGATTTCATTAGAAGCTGTCAAAGTCATAACAGTCGACATGGAGAGATGACAAAGCTCGTAATGAGCCGGATACCCATCAGGGAGTAAAGAGGAGACTACAGGACACGATAGGAATCAGAATTTAGACACTCTGCATCTCTTTGAGGAAATGTAATGCACGCTTGTAATGTAATGCACACATTTAATATAAACAACACTCATCAGACAAATACACAACTAAAGAGTTGGGTATTTGTCAGAGGAGTGTTGTTTATATTAAATGTAATTATAATCCCTTTATAATATATATGCAAATATATGACTAATTTTAACTCATGCCAATAAATCCTTCCGTTGGGATGCTCAGTAAAACCACTTGCACCAACAGAGTGCTGCAAAGTTTCAATTTTAGCACTTCTGGTTCCATCCTCCTTAAGTCAATGTTTTTTTTTGGTTAGTTTTTTTGTTGTTGGTTAAATGCCTTAAATAAGGTCTTAGGTTAACACCAGCAGAAGATATTTTAACATTTAAAAAAAAAACAAAAAAAAAAACAACTTTTTTTTCTTTTGAAGCTTTTTCTTGTCTGGAAGATGTCGGTTTCTGGTTAAATGAGAGTATAGAATTTGTTGGGGTCATTAAACATCACGTCAAATGTATAAATATTTTAAAATATTTTCAAATAAAGGCCAAAAGATTTGTTGTGAGCTTAGTAATGGTGATACTAAAGTCATGAGACCGTGGTATAGTTCGTTTATTGCCTACTTTTAGCTTTTTATTTCTGGGCTTCAACATTCATAACAGTTGATGAACAAAATGTGTAAAAATCTGATTTTTGTTGGTCACAGAGCTTATTTTCTGCAATAATCCAAAAGTCAACCCTATTGGGTTTTTGTTGAGGGAACCAGGGTGATACTAACTTACAAGTTGGCCAACAAAAAATATGTCATTGTTACAGCACTCTATGAATGGTGGTATACTGTAACATGGTAGTTCACTTCCAGACTAAAAATCTCCTGAGAATTTACTTACCCCATGTCATTCGAGATGTTCGTGTGTTTCTTTTTTCAGTCGAAAAGAAATTAAGGTTTTTGAGGAAAACATTCCAGGATTTTTCTCCATATAGTGGACTTAAATGGGAACCAATGGGTTGAAGGTCCAAATTGCAGTTTCAGTGCAGCTTCAAAGGGCTCTACACGATCCCAGCCGAGGAAGTCATTTTCTAAGAAAAATAAAAATGTAGATATTTTTTAATCTTGCTCTAGCTCTGCAATATGCGTCCACGACTTCATGCATTGCGTAATCACGTTGGAAACGTCATGTGCGATTAGTTCTTTGTCTTTGTACTCCAGTTCATAAAGGTATGGTAGTGTGAAAACCTCCATCTCATTTTCTCCTCCAACTTCAAAATCACCTGACATCGTTGTTTTATCTTTTTTCAAAAGGGCGTTTGACTTTCTTTGTTTGCTTTGTAAACACTGGGTCAGTATTTCCTTCTAAGTCATGTGTGACCTTTCCAATGTGACTACATAATGCGTGAAGTCAAGCTAGTGTAAGACGAGCATTTGGGGTTACAAGGTATATAGGTTTTTTTATTTTTCTTTTTTTTAAGAAAATGACCAATCGTTTTGCTACATAAGACACCTGGGATTCCTCAGCTTGGGATCATGTAGAGCCCTTTGAAGCTGCATTGAGACTGCAGTTTGGACCTTCAAACTGTTGGCTACCATTAAATTTCACTAAATGGTGAAAAACCTTGAAATGCTTTCCTCAGAAACCTTCATTTCTTTTTGACCGAGAAAGACATGAACATCTTGGATGACATGGGGGGTGAGTAAATTATCAGGAAATTTGTTTTCTGGCAGTGAACTAATCCTTTAAAAATACAGGCTGGTAAGGCTGCAAGTTGAAATCCATCATCATCGTGCTCTTGATCGTGGCGTTTAACACCAGGTTGCTCCGGAGGGACTGACCCTATAAACCATGGTGCAGTTCTATAACTGAGTCACGGTCCATGTAGTGATAAGTATTTGCTCTGTTTCATTGGTGTATTCTCAAGGACAAGGCTGTTCCAAATGCTAGGCTGCAGAATGGTGCCTCGTAAGATATCGTTTTGGCCAAAATCTAAGCCAATTTCATTTGCAGATAAGGCAAACTCGGAATTAAATGTTTATTACTAGGGAACTGTCGATTGTAAATGTTTCCTGACTACTGAAACACATTGATAGAATGTATTTCCATCTAATTAGAAATGCACTGCTACACCCAATTGTATCTTTTTTGTGTTGATTAGAGTTTTGAGCCATTAACTTAGCAACATATTGGAATCCACTGAGAGCAGAGAGTCAGACAGCTCACTATGTAGTGGAACTGAGCCATTCTGTTCTATCTAATGCTCTAGAGAACACTAAGAAGTGACCAACTTTATATAACATTGTAGGTTTTAGAGTGACAGGTGGCATAGGCTGAGGTTCATTTTAATATAATAAAGTAGTGGTACAAAGCGACAACTACCCTAATCGTGGAAAGTGTCTAATGCCTTCTGACCAACTGATCTTTCTCTTTTTCTCTCTCTCTCAAGTATATGGGAGGGCTGCTAAAGCTTTTAGCTACATGATGCATGTTTTCTAGCCTGGGGCTTGTTTAGCCAGGATTTGTGAGAATCCTTGTACTAGGCAGGGATCGGGGGAAAGCACTCATATCACTCTGTGCCCTGGTATACATCCCCAAGTGTGGCTCCTTTGAGAGAGTTCTCAGCCTGCTCTTCTGTCTGTCTGTGCTACAGAAAAACAGATGAGAAATAAAAAGAATCTAGATCCAAGTGTGTGTGTTTCAAGACATCAATAGCAGGCACAACCAAAAGCATTGAAACAGGGTAAGAACAGCAAAGCAGGATGGCTTGTCTAGCATGTTTGTTTACTCTAGTTTTTGAAAGTGTTTTTGTCAGTGGACAGTATTTTTTAAGTTGAGAGACTTTCATTCCATACATCCATGAGTGAATCTCACAAAACTTTAGTTTAGTAGTACGTCATATATTTTTTTCCCTTAAAAATAACATACATTCATTAATTATTAACAATAAGAATAGTAATGCATAGAAAAGCAACAGGAAAGTAAATCTTCAAAAGAAAAAGAAGTGTTTTTTTTTCTCTTGTGCATGACAAACATATATAACAAATATATTTTGTTTACATGAATGAAAAAAGGGGAAGTGTGCTTACTGTGTAAAATAGTATATCACAAATGCTTACAAATGTAAAACAGTATATTATAATTATAACTGTATCGTTGTAATGTAAATATAAAATATGATACAAATAAAATATAAGTATGAAAGTAGTCATTATATTAGTATTTACTTTACACTGATTTATAAATCATTGAAATCTCATGAAAATCACCATCGAAGTTGACAATTTTTTTAAATAAAATTTTTGAGAATACAGTTCAGAAAGGTGTGTAATAATCATGAAAATAATGTAAAAAAATCATTAACAAAATGGCAAAAAATCAAATAATATTAACATCATAAAACAGGCTTTGTTTTATGTAAAAATGGAAAAATATCATCATCATTTATTTTATTTATTTTACTTTTGTTTTTGGGGTGAACGTTCGTATAAAACATGTTTTTTGAGATCCAGCCCCATTTAAACATCAAAAATTGGACTGTTTTTCTGTCTGATTCAGTGTATTTTAGGTGATAGCGACTCTCTCGCAGGTGTCTCCTGCTGTAGTTATTTATCTGTGGGAAAAAAATAAAACAAAACACCACCAACAACAAAACATATCTTTCCTAGGCCTTTCAGTGGGTAAATTACCCAGGCTCACGGAGTCAAATGTGTTCCCAGCAGAGCACACATACATCTTCCTAAGATCTCGGCCGAGTGTGTGATTACACTCATCAGAACTTATTGTGTTCTGCCATGCAGGGCACAGTCAGGGCTCATGATACTAATATGCTTTTTAGCCATCCTTTCCTATAACATTTACACTGGAATCGACATGGAGACCATCTCGTCAGATGTCGTGATGCTCCTTATGGCTCCTTAATGAGCATTGAAACTCAGAGGAGCGTCTGAGAGGGGCTTCTTGACAAATGCTCAGAGATGTCAAATGGCTCAATCTCAACTCAGTCCACCTCTGAGCATCGATTACTCAGCCAGCATCCCGGAGTCCCGGCGGTCGGGTGTATCCTACCGGAGCACTGCATTAAACAGTGGCCGGGCATGAAGTAGCAGTTTATCAGTCAGAGGTGAATAGCAATCGATGCAGGCATAAGGATGGATATGGAAATGCTTTTGTAGGCAGAGCCGGCGAGTCAGAGGCAGTTGAACGATGATAAATCAATCTAGCGTGTTATGACAGTGAAAGAGCGCATGATTGTGGAGTCTGCTTGTGTGCGTGTCGCTTCTTACCTGACACACGATCGGCTTGCAGTAGCTGTGGTCACACAGTGGATTTGTAGTGAACCTTGCTGCCTTTGATCAGCAGACTGGAACCTGGCGGAGAGAGAAAGAAAGAGAGAGGGACTGAGGTGAACCCAGCTGTAGGGGTCACACAGAGGGTTCCGGCGGGGGCCGTGACCCCTCTCAGGGATGAAGTGACAGGCTGGTGAAGGGAATAAACGCCCTTTGCCGCCTCAAAACATTTCCAGGCTTCAAGAGAACAGATACACGTGTGGTCTAAATAAAAGGTTGGCTCATAATGGATTGATTTGACGAGATATAAACACAGACATCCTGCTATTACAGAACGAGAAGGGCTTTTACATGGTGAGTTGATTATGTTTTAAAAAATGCAGATAAACTTTGCTTTTAAACTCTCATTCAGCGAACATAAGTGCACATTTGTGGAAAGCCGCTCTGTTGGTTTTCTTCAGTCATTCCGCTTAGAGGGGGGCGCTAAACCTCTTACCTGAAGTATTCGAATTTCGGAAATTAATTTGGCCCAAAACACTTAGTATACGGATTCTGTTTTATGAGGAACCAAAGCCAAAAACCTTTGCTTAAAGCTTGTTTTTTCTCCCATGAAACCTGTGACACACCAAACCGACGTAAAAGAACTAACTCCGACTTGTTGTTGCCTCACGTCGCCTGTGTCTGGGCCAAAACGTTATGCTTGTACACAGCCAACTAACATGTACATCAGGGTTCCTCAAATCTTTTCCTGGAGGGCCAATCTGCTGCAGAGTTTATCTCCAACCCTTATCAAACTCACCTACCTGTGATTTTCTAATGATCTTGAAGACTCTGATTAGCATGCCCAGGTGTGTTTGATTAGGGTTAGAGCTAAACTCTGCAAGAGTGGACCAGATGTGAGGATGCCTGATGTACATTCTTTGCCTGCTTGAGAGGAAATGACTATCTATACCAGCAGGTGGCGATAGTCTGTATTCGTTGTTCAAAACCAAAACTAAGACTGCAGATATACAAATCGTGCCAAATTTTGGATGAATAAATCAAAAGTAGGTCAGTACACTTAAATCTAACACACGTGTCTCCATGTGAATGAATGGCGCAGAAACGCGGTTTCATTTACTACACACATACTGAAGCGCGCATGACACTCGCAGTGTTTTCAGCCTCTGTCGCCTCAATATATCAGTACATGAACACATGAACATTATCTCTAGAACTGCTCTGAGAGTCAATTTGTTAGCATTTTACAGTTTCTTTTTAGAAAAACTATTGTCATCTCATATACAAACAGAAACTTAAAGCAACCCATCAAAATAAAAGTTCAGTTTAACTTGAAGAAACTGTAACAGAAATATATTACTTAATATAATGATACTGCTACTACTAATAAAATTATTATTAAAACATTATCTTTAAAGGAATATTTGCCAGAAAAAATATTTACCAGAATTTATTTACCAGAAAAATGTAAATACACAACACAGTATTTCTGGGAAAATAAATAACTAAAATATATTTTTTAATGCTTTTGATTATAAACATTTTATGAAACCATTAAAATGGAATCCAGAAAATGTAATTGCTGTTAAATTGTGTAAGTTTCATGATTTCAATTAATTAGAGTTAAATGGAATCCAGAAAAAATGAAAATGGAAAAAATGGAATTTGGAAAAAAGGTCAATGGAATTTGGAAAAAAAAATTAAATAAGGCCCTACATTTTGAATATGAATCACACTGATCAGTTGGCCTTCATTTTCTTAATTCCAGACAGCTAAGTATGTAAATATGCTTATTTATTAATATTTTTGCATATTGAAATGCTCAGGTAAGACCCAAAAACAGTTTAGCCAAAAACAATGTATTAAAAATGGACGTTTTCAAAATGTGTTTTTGAAATATTTCACATACAGATGACAAAGTATTTGAAACAATCCCCGTTAACACAGATCCACGAAAATGACTAAAAACGTTAAATTAAAGAAACTCTACATGCCTGCGCACATACCTATAGACTAAACATGTAATACATGCCATTTTCACCAATTTAAGTTTTTGTAGTTTACACAGAGGCAATATCTGTATCATTTTCAAAAAACTTTCAAACCTGTTTTCAAAAGTTTCCATTTTCAGGCCCATAAAACATAAATGGAAAGCCAAAATACATTAAAAGTTTTCAATTTTTTATTTAAAAACGTTGTGTAAATACCCCCTTAGAAGAGCAGTCTGTGAGTGCACTCTTGACTTCATCGTTTGTTTGCTTTCGTTTTCCGTCTCATGCACTGGTTCGCTAAGCTGAATAGCCAATCAGAGTGAGCTCTCTCACCAACCACCTGACACCAATTCAACATGCTCAATCAGCCAAAAAGCCACCGACAGGGTCCAACTGGTGCCGATGGTGTGTAACATACCGCATAAACTGTGCTTACCGTCGTGTCGGCTTTGTGTGTCACTGCCATAGAATCACTAGTAGTGTTTTCCCTCAGAACATGTAAATCTAGTAAATAAAAGGCATTTTTTAAAGTTGACATTATTCTGTAGAGTCTTATTTTGACCGTTTTTACCCATCGGATGGAAACACTGAGTTTCCAAAGAAAGCCAGTCTTCGCAAACATGTTTTGTACTGATGTTGAGATTAACTCTAAGCCAGGCCTCGCTCAGGCCTGATCTCTGCCTTTGCCTGTCTGCTTGTTCCATTCACCCCTGGCCCTCATGTCAGCTGGAGTCTGGGCAGCGCTCAAATTCTCCACCCACTATAATGAAGACTGCTCTCAAAGCAATTATCTACTGATAAAAATCGTTCTGTGTAATAAGCTACAGAACTATAAGGCTGCAAGACAGGGATATTGAGGTCATTTTCATTATAGTTGATGTTATTGTGCGAGCTTATTTGTGGTAGTTGTGTTGTCGGATAAGGATTTAGTCAATTCTTGGTCTAGACTTGCTATTTATTAAATTATTTTTTCTTTGCAGGGCATCTTATGGTGATTAAAACACTTGAAGTGATTTCTATTTTATGCCGCTGATTCAACTTCAGTGAAAGTATTATTATTATTATTAACAATAATAACAATAATAATAATTAAATGTACTTTCTTAAGGATAATTTATTAAACAAATAAATGAAACATATTAATGACTTTCTATACACACGCACACACACACACACACACGTGTATAAATATGTGTGTGTGTATGTATATACATATATGTATATGTATGTATGTATGTGTGTATATATATATATATATATATATATATATATTAGTGCTGTCAATCGATTAAAAAAAATTAACTAATTAATCGCACATTTTTCTAAAATTAATCGCGATTAATTCCACCTAACATTAAAGTTTTTAAATATACTTTTATATTGCAATAATTTCGCATTCAATCTTCAAATGTACACTGTACAAACAACATAAAGACAGTATATTTTTAATATTTCTTTAATGGCATCTTTTTTATGATTGAAGGCCAGCATCACTGATATCAATACTACTGATGTCTCTATAAAATAGTTTTTTCCCCTGAATATTTAACCATTGACTGTAGCCAGTCAGCATTACAGTATAATTTAGATCTATAAATTTTAACATTTATTAGACTTAACTTCTAATTTAAGTGAACTTAAAACAATCATCACATGAACCTATTATAATAAATTACATATTTAGCTACTTGTGCCCTTCAGCAGAAATATACATAAAATTAATACTTACCAAACACTAAATTCTAAATTAAATATAGATAAACCCCTTAAAGCTATAAAAGTTTTTGAGTTCCTCTTTTTTTTCTTTGGTTCTTGGATTAATAGACATCACAGCAGCTGGTTATTAGCTTATTTGCCTGCTATAGCTTTAAAAGCTGCTGCTGCTGAATGTGACGCGGATCTGACATGCGTCTTATTTTCTCACAACTCTCTTTACCATTTCTGACCCATTTCAGGTCTTAAAAGTCTCTACTAATGAGCAGACAAATTGAATTGGGTGTTTTAGATGAGGGAGACAGTGCTGGGGTGCCTCAGGACAGTTTTTAAAACCATTTCAGAGACATGTTCTTAAATGTGACGCATATATAACATTGCATGCATGCACGCAGTTTTAAGGCAGCTTTAATCACCTTTTTGGTAACTTCATGCCTTAACTGACGGCATAACTAGGACATTGCATGCACATAGTTTCTTTCGCTGTTTGATATGAAATGATACAGGCTACAGCACGCGCCGGCACCTTTGTGCGTGTATTTGAAGAGCGCGCGCTACGAGCACAGCATCTTTTCCACGCTCGTTTGACTCGCGCCTGGCGCGGAGGCAAAGTTAGAGTGCGTCTGAAACGTCTCCCGTTTGATGTGGTCATAAAGACATTCTGCATCTAAATAAACGCAATCTTTTTCAAGAAAAAAGAGACAGAGGCAGCAGTTGCGAATGAGGTGGCTAACCCTAGCCCCGCCCCTGCGTTAATTGCGTTAAATATTTTTAACGCGTTAATCAGAAAAAATTAATCGCATGCGTTAACGCGCTAATTCTGACACTAATATGTATATATATATATATATATATATATATGTATATATATGTATGTGTGTGTGTGTGTGTGTGTGTGTGTGTGTGTTTGAATTGTGTTTCATTAATTTGTTTAACAGTGGAACGATTGTTAAATATATGTTTATCTATGTCATTTCTCTTCTGTTTTTTTACTGAATTTGGGCCAATATTTTGTTTAAATGCAAATCAGTTTGCAAGCTATTTGCAATAGCTTTCTGTGATGACAATGAATGTACTAATCAGATGTTTTGCATTTCCCTCCCACTTTCTCCATTCATTTTTGTGTACGCAGGGCATTGATTGACCTGATTCATTGCACTGAATATTTATCTGTTGTGTTTAACCTGTTTTTATATGCAAATGCACAATGTTTATTTCTTTTTCAGAGAAAATCTGAGTGGAACAGCCTTAAATATTAACAATGTTTTTATTCAAAACAGCAGCTGTCATTTTCAACCCATTTTTGGAGTTACGAAGGTCTTGGCCCAGACCAGAAAACACAGAGCTTCACCAAAATAAAATGGACGCAATGCAGCGCACGGCTTTCTCCATTCCCCTTTGGGGTCCATTAGAATGTGTGGGTCATGTGTTTTGGCCCCAGCTGTCTGATTAAATGGACAGATTGACTTTTGGCTGAGAGAGCTGCTTCATCCCCCAGTCCTTCTGCCCCTCTCTCTCTCTCTCACACACACACACACACACTATATACACACCCCTGCATGCGCACCCAAACCTTTGGCTTGGTGTTGGCTTATTTTAAATGAGCTTCCTGTATGCACGAGTTCATCTGTGTTTGTTGTACGTCTGCGTGTGTGAGTGTTTCCTGCAAATTATATCACTGAAAACAATAAGCAAGAAAACAGTATTAATCTTCACCGGCCTCTGACTTGCGTTGTTATTTCTGCTGTGCCTCTCTGCATTATTTTGCAGATTAAAAAGCAAACGGTGAGCATCTAGATTCTTGTTTATACTTGCAAACATAGTCTTTTCACAACTGGATGTTTCCTTTAATAATCAGTCAAATTAATATATCAGGTATGATCGGTAAAATGACCCACAGGTGTAAAATAACAACGCAGTGCATTGGCTGTTGAATGCATTTGGAAGATGCTGTGCATTATTGCAAAAAGAGAAACATGTTTAAACATTTTTGACTGTCAAAACCCAGCAATGAATAGTTAACCTTGTGAAAAACAGCATTGGTCCCCTTGATAATCAGGAAATAAATATTTTTGACTTGAAATGAATATCCATATTTTGTACTGTAAGGCAGTAAGGCGTTTCTTTTCTGTCTTACAACTTTGTAAACATCTAAACATGTTTATTTTGTTTAATTTTTAGCTTAGATCTTCCTTTCTGATTTTCTTTCTCTTTCTTTTTTTTTTTTTTTGTTAAATACGCTATCATTTTTAAAGCCAAGGATTTCAATGCGAGTTCTTTGTGTCTTTGAAGCACTTTTTGAAGGCTTGATTGCTCTTGTATTTTCTCTCTGCTCCATCTTTTCCATTCTTGATCCTAGGTCCTCTTTCAAAGAAACAGAATGATGATTTAGCTGATAATGACGGTGCTGAGGATGAAGGTATTTTTTTTGATGCCAAACTGATATGCATGACAAGGAACCCTCCGGTTTTTTCTTCTTTGTTTTTCTTAAATTTCTTGTCCTTTTTTGAGAGTGGAGATTTTTTTTCTTGCTCGTTTTTTGCTGGATGTGTTTTGTCGTTTTTGCTTGATGTGACCTGTCTCCCGTCATTCCAGATACAC